>JAKLMY010000067.1:0-116083 GCA_022814645.1 Ganoderma meredithae | reverse complement strand
AGGGCGCAATGTCAAGCTTAGGCTTGACACTTGGCTGGTACTATATATGTAGCTCATAATGCCCTGTTCATGACACTGTCCCTTGTTCTCTAGTACAATAGTCCTTGTAGTCTTATCACCTAGCAACATTGTTGTCTTATGTACCATTGTACTTTCCACTGGTTCCCGTGTCCATAGTTACCCTTTTTCTCCAGATCCCATTGTTGTGTACATGTATATAAGACCTGTACTCTGCTACCTGGAGACCTCAGTTTCAACCTCTTGTCTCCAGGTAAGCCTCGCTGTATTCTCACCCAGTAGATACTGGTTCTAATACATCTTATCTCCAGCCTAACTGTTGAGCTCTGCTCCACTCTCACTGCACAAGTGCTCATTGATGCCCCTGCTTGCCTTGTAAGCTCCCTCTCTGATCTTACTCGACAGTCAGTCGTAACAGGAAGTGCGGGTGCATATCATTCCTTGGTGCCTCTGCAGCGATTCTCATGTATGTATGTTTGCATATACCATGGGACAGATGCCTGATTACTGCTTTGTGCCCACACCTGCATTCGTGTTTCCGAGCTTCTCTTTCCTCCATCTCCATCTAGTAACATACCATGCCCCTACTGTTTACTCTCTCATCTATACGCTTCTTACCTATGTAACCCTCATAGTATTCCACAATATAAGCCAATTATTACGTGTCTAAAATCACCCGCAAGCATCGTAACATTGTCTACTATGCCGATTGCCTTTAGGATGAGTTTATCAGGTCAAAAAACCATGTATACAGTGGCGATAATCTCCATTACAAGCCGGAATAAGGGACACTACAAATACGGGATATTAACTACAGTAAGTCGTCAAAAGCGCTCTTTAACTAACTCGTAAAATGGAAAGTTTCTGGGTCATTTTCCCGGCCTTCTACCCATGTTAACATCATCTTTTTCCACCGGCGCCTCATACCCCAAACTCGTGCATTTGCTACTTAAAGGTCGGGGATTCCACATGTCTTTTTTCACCACCTCTCGGGCGCGCAGTGTGGTAATGCATATTTGAGCAGCTCGGAGTAAACGACAGGGTTCACCAGGATTAACTATTCATCTATAATATATACGTTCACTATGCGTCCATGATGTTGCCACCCCGTAGAAAATCGCGGGGGTACACATGCGACACGACTAGAATCGCATGAGAAACAGGGCACACACCGACTCCCACAACCGTAAACACATAAACTCACCCGACCTCAACGTCAATCCCGTTCACTCCCTCCCCCAAACTTTATGCAGCTTAAATCGCCTCTCATCGAACCTCGTCGTGATCCCTTTAAACTTCAGCGCCCCCGGCGTCGAGATCGCCGCCCTGTACTCCTCCGTCTCAAGCGCCGCCGGGCTGTCCCACTCGTGCAGCGTCAGGAACTTGTGCGGCCCAAGCGCCGGCCGGAGGCTCTCGTCCGTACCCATCGCGCGCACGTCAGCGAAGACGAAGCGACGCGTGCGCACCCACCCCGGGGTTCTGGACAGGAGCGGAACGTGTTCCTCGTCGTACCACCTGTCGAAGTCGGCGACGTGCTCATCGGGGATGTCCATCGCGACGCAGCTGAGGAACGGCCCCAGGGCGCGCCTCTCGTACGCGGGCGGCCCGGGGTGCACGGGCTCGTGCAGGGTGTACGTGCAGAGGTCGGCGAGGGCGAGCCGCCCGAGGATGCTGTGGTCGCGGGCGGTGAAGGAGGCGGAGGGGATGTCGTTGACGGCAGCCGGGCTGTCGATGTCGTACAGCGCGAGGTGGGAGGGATGTTTACCGTCGGCGGCGGCCCAGCGCGACCAGGAGTGGAAGGAGGGGACGGGGATGGAGACGGGTATGTGCTCGTTGTCGTACCAGTCGTTGAACTCGTCCGGGGGGACGGCGGGGCCGGGCTCGGAGTAGACGAAGAGGAGGCCGGGCATGGCGGTGAGAGTGTAGGGCGGGAGATGCTGTTTGACGCAGCTGAGCTGCGCTGTGGTATACTTGCATAGTACTTATATGCAAACGTCCAGAACGAGCATGGCGGAGCATCTCAGACTCGCGTTGGATAAGATGCCAAGGGCAGGAGAAGCCGCGTGGATTTCTTGCCAGCAGTGAGATGAGACATGATAAGAACACGGAGATTGAGCCTACGTAGAGGATCTGGAGACGGGGGCGGGCACTGCATTGGGCAACATGTCGCTTGCAGGCATCCTTTGCAATTTCGGCCATCGTTATCGAGCCAGGTTTCCGAGGCGCGCCTTGCTTACCTACCTTGCTTTGAGAAAATTCAGGAATATACAAGGCACAGAAAACGCCCCGGGTGACCGGTTTCCTTGCTGTGCAACATGAGGTTCGTAAAACGCGCTCAGAGATCCGATTGTCGTACAGCTCGAACCCGAATACTCCCGCGAGGACACAATGGGAACGAGGCGTCGAGCACTAAGTCGACCTTGAATCTCTGAAACGTCAATTGCCCCGCGCAAGGTCCGTCATCATCGGCTTGGTATCTGACAAGCAGGCGGGTAAGCGAGTGGCGGGTAGGTCTCAGGCGGATGTGAACCCGCCACGTATATCGAGACTACAATACTAGTACTTACCAAGCTGAGACACAGGAGACGATAATTGTCGAAAGATCGGGATACCTCGTTGTGAATGTCGGGACCACGGGGTAGTACTCGTCGTAGACGGCATATACTGTTCTCCTTCATCTGACGGCTTGCGCCCGTAGGACACGAGCGTCTGAGGCGCGAGTCGTATCCGTACGTCTCGTCGATGCCGTAGATGTGCCTCGGAAAGGAGGTATTATCCCGAGGTTCCCATCTGGAGAGGCGAGACTGTCATGATAACTGGGGGAGACCGACGGGCGAGTCGCAGAGGCTCCGATCCTCCTCGGACCTCGATGTCGATCGCGACGGCGTCCGAGTCCGCGCCCAAACACTGGATATCTAATGATGAGGAGGAACTTGTGTGCAGGAACAGTTGGGCGTGGGCCGTCAGCTTCATGGCGAGGGCTACGTCACCGTCCGACTCGGCGATGATTCAAGAATTTGTGAGTCGCTATCAGCGTCTGGATCAATCTGGCAGTGAGGATGACGAAGAGGCCACATGTACTGACCGCTACTTACACCTACATATGGCTTGGTGTTGGGGGATAACAGGAGGTGGGTTGATTGCAACGTCAGTTGGAACTTGGAAGACGCCATGCGCAATCAAGCGCCTGCTGACGTCAAGTCAACGAGACGCCCACACATTGCCACGTTGCCCAATTCCGAGTCCAGCCCCATTCTCTTGTTCAACTCGCCGTGCTTGTCTTTTGCAAGGTCCCTATCGTCCGCTTGAAGACTGCCAACGGCACACTTTCGCAGCTTCCCTCTTGCTTCTGTCTCGGTCTGGGGCTTATGTTCTGAACCTTGAGGGGCTTTGAGGTTACATCGACTGCCTCGATTCAAGCCCCCCGATCTCAGTGTCTTCCCTCATGTCTGTCGCTGTGGGATCGTCCTGAGGCAGGCCTGCTACCTGGACTGTTGGATGACCTACTGTCGGGATGAATTGTGGACGTTTCTAATGTGGCATGGGAGAGAACCTTGGGTATAAGGTGCGTGGCTTGATCCGTCCTAAATGAATAGTGCTGGTAATATTTTGTTGTCGTAGTTTCGACATGAGTGCTTTTATACGAAGAGACCTATCTACTGCAAGTGCCGTCCGGATTGCGCGTGAGCTCGTCTTGAAGGAAGCCTGGCTGCAGGCATAACGGTGCGATCTCTGTGCTTCCTCGTCGTACCGGCCCTTTCTCGTCCTACCTGCAGTCCCTGCCTCATAAGTAACCTCGCAAAGCATGCTGAAGCCCTACATGTCTCACTATGTTGCTATGATGCTCGTCGGCGTTCTGGAGTCATGAAGGTGTACCTACGTGAACGATCATTCTGGGGGCGAACTCGGGCAGCGGCGTTACCGTGAGTCTTTTCACTTCGTATATGCGCATTTTCGCACTCCACGGGCCCTCAAACACGCACGTATTGCGTTAAAGAACACTCCTTCGCCCGTCACAGTGCAGACGGACCGCGCTGTATGTAGACACGGAATCTGGTGCACACAACCTCAAACATCATAAACCATCCGTGGTTGCGGGTCACATCTTCGCGGGGTTGGCGACAACGACGGTCGTGTTCAGTACATTGAGAGGGAGACTGCACGTATCCTTCGAGCTGTCGCATCGCAGTCAGCAGGATGTACATCGGAAGGACTTCCTCAACTGCTTCCGCCTCGATACACTGTCTTACTGATGAGGGTTGCCTCCAGGTGCACGCGATATATATTCCCTAGCAACAAGGACAAAACATGCTGCCTCTCCGCTTCAGGGCGCTTAAATGGCAGCAATAAACATTTCCAACGTCTGTCTTCGACCGTCAGGCCCCGTCGTCTTGCCCCCCATGTTCCTCCCTCCTCATTCTCCCCCATGTCCTCCGTAGAGGAAAACTGTTTTGAACCCGATTCATGCTCCCTCTCTCCGTCTGTCATCCGTTCGCTGGCGAGCGCTCTCGGCGCAACGCAGACTGTCTTGGTCACTCTGACGCCAGACGCGTCCAGGAATTCCAATAACTCGGTGAGTTGCGAGCACCAATGCGCCTCTTTCTGCCTAGCGTTCAAACCAGCATTAGGTTCATCTGACCCCAAAGGCGGAAGTCGGGATCGTCGTTGGCGTGGTGTTGCTGGTCATCGTCGCCGGTTCGCTGGCAACTAGGCTGTGGCGCAGACGTCGTCGGGGGAGACATGTCAAAGGTGTGTTCGCGTATGATACACGCGCATCTCTTGTCCGCCTGTGGCCGTGCTTACCGCCAAAACCACACACACGTACACGCGCACGCACAAACCTTCATGTGCCCGCGCAGAGATTGACCTCTGCGATCCGTCGTCGCCGATTATGGCAGAAGGGGCGTTCCCGCACTTCCCTCGGCTCCCAGGCGAGAGTGTGACGTCGCTGGTGGAGGCCTCTGGGGGAACAGGAAGGCCGTCCGGGCAAGAGGGTACGCACATTCCCTTCGGACCTACGTCTGTGCGGGTCGGACGCTGACATCCGTAAATCGTCGTAGCTCCTGCGGCAGCGCCGCAGCCCATCGTTCTCTCGGGCCCTCAATCCACCTCCCGCAGTGCGAAGGCCCTCGCGATGTCGGAGAAATACCAACCTGCACGTGACGTTCGGAAAGAAGGCCACGCAGCCGGTGGCGGAGATGGGGTGTCTCCAGCCGAGGGGATCCAGGATGTGCAGGCTGCCCCGTACGACTACGAGACGGACGGGGGAGTTCGCCTTGCTGGTGGTCGGCAAGTTCACCCTCCTCGGGAGCACGGCGAGGATGACCTTAGAGTTTCCAGAGATGCTGGCACTGTGCCCCCTCCGCCGTACGCTGAGTATTGATGACTTTCGTGTCCGGTGGTCCACGCCTGTTTCACCGCGTTGCCAGTGCGTGATGAGCACCGTGCCCATCGACGTGCAAATCCTCGCGGGGTTGACCGTGTCCTGCGTCGACATTGTACGACTTCGGCAAGGGTTGGATGCTACGACGCGTGCCTGTCGATTTGACCTGAGGTCGTAGGCTGCATGCAACGTCGTTGAACTTGGGTTTGGGCGAGGACCGTACAACGAGTGCCGAGAGTAGTCGAGTGAGTTTTGTAAGTAAGCCAGGCGGATTTCTCCGAGCGTTCCCGACGAACCTTTCCTCGGCCGCAAGCCGCTTACTGTGCTCCACTCCGCGCCAGCAATAAGCTTGTAGCTACGGTCTCTACTTATGCTGTCGTACACGATTTATGGTTTATCTGGGCTCTTAATCTGCTTCTATTTCTCGATTTCAGTTGACGAGCTTCGCACGCCCCGACGGTCCACCCTGCCGAACACTCTCAGTCCTCCGTCTGTGTACATCTAGAGCTCCGCAACTTTCCCCTTGGAACCTGGCGGCCAACTCTGTCTCTAGCTTTCTGTGGAGTCTATTCGAGGCGCGTAATGGTATGTAAAAGAACGCTTCCCCAGTGGGACCGCCTCGACGGCAATAGTACGCGTCAAATGGAGTGCTGGCTTCGCATGCGGTTCTATCGTTGAGGTGAGCCACTGTTAACCGACCGTCAAGTAGACACGTTCGTGGCTATCGTGGCTGACACATATGCTAGACAACAATACAGAAGGCTGGCAACCATTTCCGACTCGGGGCGGTCGAACCTGACCAGGCCCTCCACCGCGAATTGGACGGCGAGCAGCTCCAAGTCACCCACAACCTCCAGGGTGTCCCGACCAAATGTACGACGCTCATCCTTTCCCGCATTCAACCAGAGGGTACCCTGATGAAAGGGCAGCCCGCGCACGCTGTGGAGTCGGAACACAAGAACGCCGCCGCAGACCACGTCTGGTCTGATGAAAGTTAAGCTTCCTCCTCGAGCCGGCCGTCGCGCATCCCGAGGGCCCCAGGGGTGTTCATATTCGTTGCACCGTGAGCCTCTCCTTCTCCATATCGTGTGTTGTGACGCGGCGACGTTGTAGGCGGCCACTAATAGACACTCACCGCATTGATATATAGGCTGGTCGGGACGCGGTTTACTCTTGAATAGGAGCACTCGGACACCATCGATTACCTCTAGGATCAGATCTCAGATAGAACAGGAATGTCGCCCGCTCGCCAGCGTCTCTTGTTCCGAGGGGAAATTCGAGGAGGGCCTCACGCTATCCGACTACGACATACAGAAGGAGAATACTCCTCATCTCGTGGCGCGCCAAGTCGGCGGGAAGCCGACAGTGTCATCTACCTCTTCCCGCCACACCCAATCGCCGACGCGACCGTCTCCATCAGCCTCGTCCCGCAGTGGTCGTTCTCGCACATATATCCCTAGCTGCCTTGAAGCATCTAGAGGATGGACGGCAGCGCGTCTCCTAGTCGGTTTCCACGCCTGACGAGACGCTCGTCGGGAAGGGCTCAGGGCTCGAGCTATTGTACCTTTTTCTGGGAGGCCGAGTCCAAGCTATCGCGACTGCCTAGCCCTCCCCTTCGTCCAGCCGGTGCTCATTTAGAACATTTTGACCCGGCATACGCGACGCCCGATCGCGACACGCAGACGGCGGTCCTCCTTCCCTTCTCCAAGCTTCTGCCCTACCTCGACCGTGCGCTGAAGCGCCCATCACTGCATACGTTGGTGTGCAGCGACTTTATTGCGAAGTGTAGGAGGAAACGGGGGCACGCGGGAGGAGAGCGAACGGAGGAAGAACAAGGTCGCGTTTGAACGCTAAAGGCAAACGCGTGAGGGACATCGCGCCGCGGGCGTACCTAAATACATGCAGGTAACAAGACTCTTGGGCTGCATAACCAGAACAAGACCGCGAGCACGAAACAAGCTCGCTTACATAATACAAGATTCCAACACGAAGTTCTCGAAGAAGCCATTCCTGGCGCTGCGCTTCCTCCCCCAGGCGATCTACGAGGATACTGCGAAGTTCGACGTGCAGCCCACGCCAGACGTGGTCACGCGCGTGTTCGTGCTTTCTCGTGGAGTCTCCTCCGAGGACGCGGAGGGTCGATGTGGTCTGCGACAAGCTTTCGCGTCGGGGAGGTCCATTGGGCCGAGGTTGTCGGCGTGGATGCGGGAGCATGTGACGAGAGCCGGTTCAGAGTTTTGGAGTGGGGAGGGAGGTATGGAGGCGATGTGACATCCTCGGATTCAAGTTTGTCTCCGCCCAAGCCTTCAGTGGACCATCCTTTCCACCACGCAATTGAATGCAGATAGAATGCTTGCTTTCTTATCTTGTGCTGTGGGAACTGCCTGACTCGGAGGTGCTGCGGTAACTTCAGCTCTTCGTGGACTGGGGGTGCGAGCCTAGGCTCCCCCAGACGCCCATACGCATCGTGCAATTGCAATGTGCAAAAGGGCTGCTGCTCCAGCTCCAGGTGCACTTGTCTCTCACTTTCATACGCTAGCACTGGCTCTCCCTCTGCGGTCTACTTGCTCCTCTCAAATGGCTCTACCCCCATCGGCACGAAGGAAGGCTCGCCACGCTTCTGGACAGGACTCTCTTTCCCCTGACCCTACTACAGTGGAGACTAGAATTCCTGCTGAGACAACATGCAGCATTCATGAACGGTGCTCCTGGAATTCATGGTCTAGCGCTGTCGTACGAGTTCGGTGGGAGTCGCGCACGGCTGGCTTTCTGGTCGACCAATCCGTAGAGGTGGGACTCTCACATCTACGATCGCGATCTAGAATCATGTTGATGCAACTAATACATACTGTGGTAGAGCGTTATCGAGAAAGCTTGTCGACATTTCCGACTGGATATTGCGCAACTCGATCTAGTCCTTCTTATTGAACTTGATGGGGAGGAGATGGAGGTCTCTAACGATATCCTGGGGCTCGTTCCAAAGGGCACTGCTCTCACTCTCTCCCACATCAAACGAGAGCCCGTACCTCGCACTCTCCGCGAGGTTTCAAAGCGGTCGTGCTCGGCTGATGCACTTCCTGCCTACGGGCATTCATGGGGTTCACCCTTCCCCATAACGACCCCAGGTGCCATTCAGATATTCGTCAACATGTCAGTGCTGGCCACCTTCTATTCACTTCTCTCAGTGTGCGATTGTTTGGATGGGCGCTGAGAGTGCACACAAACCTCGACAGGTTAGATGGCAAAACAATCTCGGTGACGTGCAAGCCCTCCGACACCATCCCCGACATCAAAGCCAAGATCCAGGAAAGATCAGGGATACCTCAGGATCTGCAGCGTCTCATCTTCGAAGGGAAAATTCTCGAGGATGGCCACAATTCGCTGTTTAACTACGGCATTCGGAAGGAGAGCACCCTCCATCTCGTGTGCACGCTGCGTGGCGGGAAGCCTGTCATCTATCTCTTCCCCCCACACCCGATCCCCGACGTGACAGTCTCTGTCAGCCTCGTTCGACAGTGGTCGTTCTCCCATATGTATCCCGTCGCAGCCCCGAAGCAGGTGGATGGCGGGCGGCAGCGCGTCGCCTGGTCAGTCTCCGCCCACCCTGACGGCACGCTTGTCGAGAAGGGCTCGGGTATCGAGCTCTCGTACCTCTTCTGGGAGGCCGTGTCCAACGCCTCTTTTCCTTCCAGCCCTCCCCTCGGTCCAGTTAGTGCACATATCGAACACTTTGACCCGGCATACCCGATGCTCGATTTCGACACGCCGACGGCGGTGCTCCTCCCCTTCGCCGAGCTTCTGCCGTACCTCGACGCATCTCTGAAGGCGCTATCGCTGCACACGTCCGCGCGCAACGACTTTATCACCTATTGGCTCCCGAAGCTCGTGAGGAAGCCGTTCGTGGCGCTGCGGTTCCTCCCACAGGCCGCATACGAGGAGACTGCGAACCTCGACGTGCAGCCCGCGCCGGAGGTGGTGACCCGTGTATTCTTGCTTTTCCGTGGCGTCTCTTCCGAGGACGCTGCGGGGCCGACATGGTCAGCGGCGCGCGCTCGCGTAGGAGAGGTTGACTGGGTCGAGGTTGTTGGTGTAGATGCAGGAGCATGGGACGAGAACCGGTTTAGGGTCTTGGAGTGGGGCGGCATGGAGGTTTTGTGATTTCATCTGTCTTCATTTTATGTTCTCCGTGTATTAGGCATGGCGACTTGATCGCGAGAACTAGGATTATGAAGCATGTGTGGATACTAAAGTTCTGTCATTTTCCCTGAGGTGCTCAGTCAAACTGGATGCGCGTTGTGTGGCAGTCTTGTCAACGCAGAACCTCTGGGAACGAGAAATCTTCCTTGAATAGTGTGTGGGCATCTTCTATGTTTACAACAGCACTTAAATAATATTGATGTGTGGAATACAATTATGCCCTGCGCTTTTACTCGAGGATGGCGAGGGACAGGATGTTGCGGTGATGTCGACTTCAAGGAGTTTCCGTAGGCATGAGCGTGCGAAGTACAACGAGCGCCCATGTGCAGCGGCATTCAACCAGCTCAAGCTCCTCCAGTTGCCACGATCCCACTTGTCCGGTATCTCAAACTGTCTTCGTCGAAGTCTTTTCCTTCTTTAGCAATGCCTCCCCGCACCTCCGCTCCAGCACACCGCCCGGGATCCATTGGTACCTCGTCGAATGATATAGTTAGAGTCAAGTGGGAGTCGCGCACCGCTGGCTTTGCCAAGAAGTCCGTTCAGGTGAGGTCCTCGCGTCGCCGATCGTACGCCATCTCAGGGAGAGACCTGATGCGACTCGTGGCAGAGCATTATCAAGAAGTCCGCAGAGCATTTCCAGCTGGATCCCGCGCAACGCGACCTCGTCCTTCTTGCAGAACTAGACGGCGGGGAGATGGAGGTTTCCAACGACATCCTGAGCCTGCTTCCCAAGGGCACTACTCTCACGCTCTCCCGGATTCGACGAGAGTACGAACCGCCCTCCTCAGTACAGCCGAGAGAATGTGGGGGAACACCTGTGGTTGCAAAGCGCACCTGGGCCAGCCTAGCTGCGCCGGGAACATTGCGCCGGGGGAGTGCCTACAAAGCGCCTCTGGGTGCGATGCAGATATTCATCAAGACGTAAGCGTCAACTTCCCGCTGCTTTTCGTGAACGGCACTGGGGACGAACTCTGACCGTCAGAACCAATGTTGGCAGGGGAACAGGAAAAACGATTACGATAGAGTGCCAGTCTTCAGATACTATCGCGGACATCAAAGCCAAGGTGAAGAACGAAGAAGGGATACCTGAGGACCAACAGCGGCTCATCTTCGCTGGAAATCAACTCGAGGACGGTCGTAAGCTGTCCGATTACAATATACAGAAGGAAAGCACCCTCCATCTTCTGTGTAAGCTTCGCGGCGGCAAACCTGTCATCTATTTCTTCCCACCTTCAAGTTGCCCCTCCCCGATGCGGCTGTCTGCATCAGCCTAGTACCGCAGTGGACGTTCTCGCACGTATATCCTCTGGCTGTACCAAAGAAAATGGAGGATGGACGACAGTGCATCGAATGGTCGGTGTCGGCGCAG
This sequence comes from Ganoderma meredithae, assembly GCA_022814645.1. NCBI lineage: Eukaryota > Fungi > Basidiomycota > Agaricomycetes > Polyporales > Polyporaceae > Ganoderma > Ganoderma meredithae. The sequence goes on along the minus strand of JAKLMY010000067.1, from coordinate 105,116 downwards.
CCGAATGGGACGCTCGTCGAGAAGCACACCAGCCTCCAGTTCTCATACCTCTTCTGGGAGGCCGAATCCACATACACACTCCCGCCCAGCCCTCCCCTCGGTCCGGCCGATGCCTCCACGGAACATTTCGATCCTTCCTACCCGGTGTTGGACTACGACACCCCTACAACGGTCATCCTTCCGTTTGCCAAGCTCCTTCCATATCTCAATGCCGCTCTGGAGTCATTGTCACTGCACACCTCCGCACGCAACGACTTCATCACGTACTGGCTCCCCAAGTTATCGAAGAAGCCGTTCGTCGCGCTCCGCTTCTTGCCCCAGCCTGCGTACGAGCGTGCCGCCGAGCTCGAGGTCAAACCAAAGCCGGATGTGGTGACGCGCGTATTCATGCTCTTCCGTGGAGTCGATCCCGAGGATGCAGAGGGTCAGACATGGTCTGCTGCGCGCGCCCGCGTCGGGGAGGTGGATTGGGTCAAGGTGGTCGGCGTCGAGGACGGGGCTTGGGACGAGAGCCGGTTCAGGGTGTTGGAGTGGGGCGCAATGGAGGTTTTGTGATTCAAGTTCCGTTTGTCTCCGTCGTGGCCGTCATGTACTATACGACTGGCTGATCAGATCTGTACAAAGTTCCGGGTATGCCATTGCCGTGTTCCTACCGTCTAGCGCAGAGCTCCCTGTATGGATCGTCTCACTGTCAGCAACTCTGGGCAGGCTGTTCAATTGCCCTCCTTCCAGCGCTCAGTAGAGCAAACTGATTTGTCAACATGTTGACTTTCTACCAGGAGAATCGAGCCTTTGCCCTTTTCAGACACCCTTCTAGGTTAGACCCTGCGCCGCACTCTTGACGATGGCGACGACGACGACGACACACAGTAATCTGAACTACTTTCATCCTGCGCTCTTCTTTGCTCTCCTTGTTCGTCATCACTGGCTTACATTTAAATCTTACTTTCCATTGAACCTGCGGCCAGATTCTCCACCTTAACCTCGGAGCTGTGGTTCCACTGAACAACTCGCAACCTCCCTTGTCTCTTGTATTAGGACCCGTACTTGTCGCCTGTGGCCCCTGATAGTACTCATGATGGGAAGAGGAAGAGAACCCTCCAGCATACCTGCTACAGCGAGCGCCATTGGGATAGTGCATGTGAAATGGTCATCGCGCACTGCCAGCTTCACAAATGACTCAGTCGAGGTGCGACGCCCCTCATCGTTGTCCTGAATGCATCTTCTTTGACATGGCCGTCTCACTGAGTTTTCAGACGATCATACAAAAAGCCTGCAAGCATTTTCGACTCAGCCCGATACAAGCAGACATGGTCCTGTTGGGCAAGCTAGATGGCAAGGAGCTCGAGGTCACCGACGATCGCCTGGAATTGTTTCCGAAGGGTACGGTCCTCACTCTCTCCCGCATCCAACAAGAAGAATCCAAATCAAAAGGGAAAAGAGTGGAGCGCGATGAACCTGAGGACCACGTCTGCCCAGACGAGCGGCGCGAAAAAGGTCATTCTCTTGTGGCCAGGCGGTTGACATCCGCGCACCCGCTGGGGTGTTCTATGTATTTCAACGTAAGCTCTCAGTTTCTATGCTTTGCCTCTCAGAGAACGAGCGAGCGTCGATGCAAACGGTGGTTGATCGTTGGACATCCTTCTTCAAGAGTACGCGGGCACTTCCCACTCCCGTGCGAGCTCGACGACAGGGTCGGCGCCCTCATAGATAAGGTGGAGCACTGGGCGGGACTGCTTGCGAGTTCCCACAACCTCATCTTCAACGGATTCCGACCCAATGAACTCAATAGTATCTACGAATGCGGCATCCAGAGGGAAAGCATCCTCGGCCTTCACAAGATCTAGATCAGCGGGAAGCCAGACATCTACCTCTTCCCTGCACACCCGATCGCCAATGCGACTGTCTCCGTTAGCCTCGTCCCACAGTGGTCGTTCCTCCACCATTATCCTATGATGGACCCGAAGCAGGTGGAAGACAGACGGCAATGGACGTCTGGTCAGTTTCCACCCCGTCTGACGGGACGCTCGTCGAGAAGTGCTCGGGGATCGAGCTCTCGTGCCTCTTCTGGGAGGCCAACTCCAACTTCTCGATCCCAGTTAGCCCACCCTCAACCCCGTCGACGCTCACATGCAACATTTTTATCCTGCGTACCCCATGCTCAACTGCGACGCCTCAACGGCAGTCCTCCTTCCCTTCACCGAGCTCCTACCCTGACTCGACGCCTCGTTGAAGGCGCTTTTGCTCCATATCTCCTCCCGGAACGGCTTCATCACCTACTGGCTGCCCAAGCTCTCGAAGAAGCCCTTTGTAGCGCTCCGGTTCTTCTCTTAGTCCGCGGTACGAGCGCGCGGTGAGCCTCGAGGTGTAACCTGCACCAGACGTGGTGACGCGTGTTTTCACGCTTTTCCGTGGCATCTCGACTGAAGATGGCGGGGGGCAGATGTGATCTGCGGCACGCGCTCGTGTCGGGGACGTGCACTGGGCGAGTGTTGGAGGTGTGAGATGCGAGTTTGTTCAGGGTTTTGGAGTGGGGCACGATGGAGGTCGTGTAAGTACTGCGAATGGATGCATCTTGTCGAGCAGCGGCTTGCATTCTGAAGCCGACAATATCAACACCGGCTTGCCGTGCATTGTCTATAGGCGCGTGCGAGGACAGAGGGCCTGGTCACAAAACCGCATGATCGATCAGATATCGGGGCAATTGCAATGGTAACCTCGTTGGGGTGAAACAGCAGGCTGTAAGACGCACTTCCGGGTTAGACCGCACGCGAACATGCACCCTTCCTCCACCTTTAAACTTGTGGAAGGACACGATTTCACGTGCACAACGGATACGCGAGAGAAATGAGCGAGTCTCCCTCTGAGAGCAGGGAAGACGCATCGTACCGGCCGGGACGTTCACCTCCCAACCGGACCCTCTTCTCCTCGATATCTTTCTTGGAAGGAACAGGCTTCCGTTCTCGAAGCCACTAGCATGGCCTGGACACGGACGAGTCAGTACTGTTTGACAACCAGCACCTCAACAGCATATACTCGCGCCGCAGGGACTCGAGGTACGGCGTACGCAGGCAGTCGGTAGCACAATTGATTTAGCATGCATGTATGATAGATGATCGCAGCGCAGAGGAAATGCTGCGAAACTTCGCTGAAAATTAGAATTCATCGATGTGGAACGAGGAAGGCGGCGTACCAGGACGAACTTGGTCTTGACGCGAGAAATTTGGGGCCGAGATTGACCGCCGGGGGGTCGGTCCGACGTTATATTACACTGTGACGAGGTATACGACCTCCTACATAGCTAAAGCACCAGGAAAGAAGTAGCGAAGGAACGACTATAGAAACAAGACACACTTAATGATACAATGCTGAATAATGATGGAAGTAAGGTAAGATAGTCCATGCAATATGACAGAAGGCATAAATGAACGAAGTAGTTGAGAGCTCGGGAAGAGTCCACGGAAACTCCTGACCCAGCCACAGACTGGGGTGGCACACAGCCGCCGCTGCCAACGCCTCCATCAACAGCAACTAGAAGCACTCTCGCCATCCAAGTTCGCCCATATCCCGCAAATGCGCAACATCTGGGCCCCAATCACCGACTACGACCATAGAGTGGCAGCAGTATGGTCGCCCTCGCCGCATTGACGGGTGACGTCTTCGGAGGCGCCACGCTGTTCACCTCCAAGCTCCTCTGCATCACCTTCATCTTCGGGTCGACGCCCGCTCCTACGCCGCTGCTTCCGTCGCCCTCAATCATGCTGGGAAGCCCCCTTCCATCTGACCCCACGAAGCTGTCTATGACAGATGGCATCCGCCCGCTCGACAGGACATCCCCGGCATCATCATAGATGAACGAGAGCGAGGGCGGGGGTGGCGGCGGCGACGACAGGTTGGATGCACTGTACTTGGACTTGGACTTGGACTCGAGCATGTAGGTGGACAGCGCGAGGAGGGACGGGCTGAGGTGGATCGTAGGGAGCTGCGGTACAGAGATCCTGAATCCTGACTTTGGGCCGACGTCTCCTGCGTGCCCCGATGAGCGGTCGGTGGGAGGACGGGAGGGGGAGAGGGGGACTTACTGTTGTGGCGGGAGTCCTGGGAGTAGTGCGATTCAGAGGATCTGCGCAATTCCGCGCCTATGGACAGAAGTGGAGCTTCGCGGTCGGGCGAGATCAAGATCACTGTGTCCCGGATACTCGATGGCGACGGATTCGGGTACTTCGATATGGGGATGGGATCTGTCGCGACGTGGGGGCGACGAATGAACGTCTGAGATGGAAGCAGGAGCGAGCGTGATGAACGTACCCATCGTTGGCGGTGCAAGCTTTGTTGACGTGGAGCGACCGCTGCGACGTAGGAGGCACAGGAGAAAGAGCATGGTGAAGACACTCGCGGTCGACGCTGCTGCGAGCGTAATGCCTACGATCGCGCCTGTACTTGTACAATGGCAAGGAGGGAGGATGGCAGCACTTGCGAATGCTGCGGGGGAGGTCTGAGAAGGCTCTGCGTTGGACATCTTATCGAACAAGTTGGGTATAAGTGTGCTTTCGAAGATAGATATTTTACTCACCGGCAGAGACATTGAAGGAACGGATGAACTAGACGTAGAAAAGGAGGACGTAGTCTTCAGTGGAAAAGGAGAGGAAAGAGGAAGGGATGAAGCAGTAATGGTAGAGACGGAAAGGTTAGTCGCCTGAGGTATCGATTTTGTAGTCCCTGCATGCGTCTCGCAACCTCCAAGTACAAGACAGACAGGCCGAGGAAAGGATGTCATGGAGGTGAGGAGGAACTGAAGAGTTCAGCGGACGGCTACTATGCAAAAAGCGACGTGAAGTTCGGTTATATGAGTGTGAATGGTATCAGCAACCATCTCGGAGGCGGGGGGCCGGAGAATGTGACTCTGATGCAGCCCTCCAATAATTTACTGGGGCTTTGCGGCATGTGTCAGAAAGCGCTAGGCCAACCAGCAATAGAAATGACTTACTCCTTCCGACTCTGTGGTCGAACACATAAACTTCTTCCAGAATCGAAGGGTACTGCTCAACGTACACTGAGTATTGTCGGCCAATGTGCGGTGAGCATCATCGCTGGGACAGGGATGTAGCTACTGGCCGCCATCTCCGAACTTGAGCAGAACATCACCATCAAATTGCAACAAACAGATGTGCCGTATTCTGAGGAAGGGAAAACTTGCCACAATTGACAAGGAATGCTTCCTGACAGGCAGATTTGCGGCGGGGGCGGAGATTCTGTCTCGAGTTGCATTCAACTGCCCTTGTCTTGACAGCCGCTCCAGGTAGAGTTCATGATGCTACCGATTGCTGCGAAAATGACGATTGGAGCAAGATCAGGAACCCAGAACCCACGGTTGGAGATGAGGACGACGCAGGTTGAAACATGATAAAGGTCACTCAAGACGTAGGGATTGGTAGGTGCATATATGGTCGAGGAGAACATGAACGTCGAAAAGAAATCTCGTAAAGGATATTCGGCTGGCATCGGGTGCTGCAACGTGGCATCCTTAGTAAGCCGTTCAAACAAGGGCGCCTGGCCGCTTGGTACTCACTATACTCTCGACCACCTCCTGGATGGTCTGCCATCCAAATGACTACCCTGTTGCCTTCCAGTCATGGTAGTCTGTGTGTCTCATGCCGACAGATGATTTCAAGTTATGTCTAGATCTGTGAGAACCAAGGATGAAGACTGCGCTGACACCGATTCTTCGGTAAGTCGCGTTGGCGTTCGAGTACACATTTCACACAGTGACTCAGATGCTTCGGCGTTGCGCTATACTAGCTCGGCTGTTACGCTGACGTAGCCCATAAAAAGTGCCTTCGGAGTGTCATCTGAACATCTCTGTCGTAAGTGCGATAGCAGCATATCCTTTCGGCCGCTGTCCGCACGTTTCTTGGCCTTCGGGTCAGGCGTGCCCCTGCCTCATACCGCTATCTTTCATGTTAGACAGATTCTCTTTTATGCGCACTTACGCGTACAGTCAGCGCGCCGAAGCTTCGAAAGGTCGAAACTATACTTTTACGTACCACCGTACCCCACTTTGTCGAGTCCCATTGTAGTTTTCGTTATACGGAATGTTCCTCCGAGTCCAGTTTCCATCTCAGTACGTCCTCCATGTATTTGCGCAGTAGGCACCACGTGTCCCAAGCTTATTGTTAATGTTTTACATGCACAGGAACCCGAACCCGTGCGCCGCTTGCATATTGAATATTGGAACCATGCTCAACGACGGAATCCTCGTCTCGTCTGGAAGAGAAGGTCCTATCTTTTAAGATTCACAGTCACTTCACCACTGACAAATATTACGTTCATTCTATTCTGCATGACATCGCTGCCTAATATTAGTAGCGGAACAACTCTTGGGTGAAACATACATCTCCCGTGTCTATGATATTGACAGGGGACAGATAGAGAAGACGCAACTGAGGCAGTTCTGTTTTCTACAAATAGACGTTTTCGCTGCTCTTTCCTTGGCTTGAGTTGCCTTCATTGCTCCTCCCTCAACCTCCAGAGCGACGGCTATGCTCACTTCACAGCTCAGCTTTATTACCCTATTAGCCCTTACTCGATGTGTTCAATCCCTCACCCTCCAGTTGCCCATTGCGTGGACTACTGGATCTACAGTTAGCGTCTCCTGGTCTGGCGATGGAAGGGACCCCAAATTCACTCTGCAGTTGGCTAGCAAGGACGGGCAGGACTTCTTCAACATTTTGAGCGATGTCGACCCCATCGTGGGCTTTGCCTCTCTCGTGCTCCCAACAGTTCCTAGCGGCATCTACACTCTCCGTGCAATTAATATTACAAATGCTAACGACGTCTACGATGAGACACCAACCTTTCTTATCGAGAACCATCTGGGCGTCGCCTTTTCCACGGACGATTTGGCAACTTCCCACAATTCATCATTAACAACGCCGTCCAACATCGCGGGCCCCTCCATTTCTGCACCCTCGACTACTCATGCTCACATCCCAACCTCTGAATCATCCTCCAACTCATTTAGTGCGACTCAAACTTCAACTGCGAGTCAATCCCCTAATGCGAATCAAACTCCAAATTCCACCCAAACTCCAACAGCGAATGCAACAGCGACTCCCAGTGATTCCGAGACCTCACCGAGCGAGTCCGTTGGTCCTTCTCATAGCTCCATCCCCGGGTCAGCACAGACTTCGGCTCCATCCCAAACCTCCAGTCTCGGCACACGGACTATCGTCGCCATCACAGTCGGCAGCGGAGCTGGCGTATTTCTGGCCTTCGCGTGTTTCATGTTTATCAAACGACGTGCCCGAATGATGACAGCTAGACGCGTATCCTTGAACCCTTTCGAAGGTTCGTCCTGCTTACTCACTTCCATTTGGGAATTTTTCAATGCTTATCCTTGCAAACGCACTCGTGCATGCACCTCCATATAGAATGCGCTGAATCACGCAACGCGTATCCACCTGCTATGAGGACGCCGTTCCCTGTCCTCACATTTGACGGAGATCGGAGCTGCGTGGAAATAGATGATGATGTCAAAACCCAGTCAAACGGTACGTGTATCACAGCTACGTACCTCGCACTGCGGTACTCATCTGCTCTTCCAGCAGGCTCGTTGGTCGCCGAGGCATCCTCCATTGGTCCACCAACTGGGGTCGCGGACATGCCTTTTTTTGATAGAGAGACCACATCCCGAGGTGCTGCAGCGAACGAGCTGTTCCGAAAAATACGTCTGCGCAGAAACAGTATCCACCATGCAGGCGCAGCAAGGCCTGGAGGAAGAAATCTTGACGGAGACGCAGAAACCGACGTTGCACAGGCAACCCAAGGGCCTACCTCTCTCAATCATGCGATCGACTGTCGTGGAGATCCTCGTCACGAAACAGATGGAGGGGTAAGGTTAGCGGGTGGGCGACTAGGAGAGGTAGTGATGGATGTACTCGATCAAGATGGCATCTCGGAGGGCTCCACGCTACCTCCGCCGTACGCGTCACATTTCGGAGAGACATGGTACGTGTCGCACTGGGTCCCTTGTTTTTTTACGATTGTCTCATGCTCGATCCTCCTAGACGTCGTGAAGTGGCAAGAGGACAGGTTTTCATTGGGATTTAGAAATGGCGATGCATCCGCGGTGACGCGGCTGGTACAGTTGAGCATGAATAGGAATAGACATCGAATTATCGCTACGGACCATCTAGAACAGACGTACTTCAACGGAAAATCGCAGGAAGATGAGCGTACAGTACCGTGAACGACCTGTTCGCCCCCTTTTGCTAACCTATCCCTGCAGTCCGCGAGAGCATGGGAATCCTCCACTCTGCCCATGCAGTCTCGCGCATTGTCCAGGCGTGACTGGCAATCAGATTCATCCGACGACTATTGCCAGTCTATATGCACTCCTGCCCATCTGCAGGCACGCGTCAGCGTCCCCCGCTCGACTTGAAATGAAGAATACCCACATTCAGCACTGGTGAACAACGTCTGTGCATTGACGTCCACCAGCCTCGCCGTCTTCGCGTCCGTAAGGACGACACCTAGCTTGATTACTGTCTCCGCAGGTCCTGCGGCCTGGGCCCTCCAATGGCGCGCGGACACTGTAGAGGCGCGCGCCACGTCAATGGTCAATTTTGCGACACCGTGAAAGAGAATGAGGGACAGACGAGTCGGTAGCTGCTCTCCAGACGCGGCCGCCGCCTCAGAGGTGAAGCTCGTGTTCAGGTGCGCGACTGCGTAGGTCGCGCCGATGGGCCCGCGGCTGAAGCTGCAAGATTGCGCTGGGGTTTAGAGCGTAGTGTTCCCTGCAGAACGGCAGATGCAGGTACTCACACCTGGACGAGGGGGATGAGTGGCAACTCCGACGCGCGATACATGCAGAGACATACCAAGGACAATGGCCCGCTCGGGGAGTGGCACAGGACATGCGAGCTCGGGGATCGCCAGGCGAGCGCAGTGAGGTAAGGCTCGATGAGTCTCCCAGACCACAGGACGTCAACGAACTCAGACTGTCATTGAGAAATGACACTGGATAGCACAGAGATATCAGCTGTCATGCGCCACTTCTCAACTTGAAGGAGAACAGGACGCACTATGATGAGGCAAACACCGTTGGTACGAAGACCTGTAGCTGGAGGAGACAAGACAGGCTGCAGAATAGCCAGGCCACGAAGTTCATGGCGATTTGGATACCAGTGGCGCACCGTACACGGAGCTGAGAAAGACGTCAGAAAAGGGGAAATTCGAGGGTGGTGGGTTGTACGTACACTCCAGTGCTCGTAATACACCAAGAAGAGCAATCGTCTGTCTCTTTGTCCCACCTCAAACCTGAACTTGATGGCTTGTTGATGGTTGCATTGGAACATCGTGCCTGGTCGCGCAGCCTACAGAACAACGCATGCTTGGCCAGGCCTCAGCCGGTAACTTCGGGCGGTGTGATAACCGGCTGCTCGGTCCTACGGCAGTGTGAGCTTCAAGTTCTGGAAAACGCAGCTCAAGGGGTCAGCGGACGGGGTGAACGTACCAGGAGTGAAACTGGCGGCAAGGCCGTGGTCGACGGGAAGAGACACGACCAGGGCAGGACAGACGCCCGAAGGTGTGACGCCGGAGTGACCAGTGTGGCAGAGGGAGGCGTCACAGTCGCAGGGGCAAGCCGTGACCAGGTTTTTTTCCCCAGCCCGGTGCTGGTCAAGTGCTGGGCGACTTCATTTATGGAGTCTCATCTGGTTGCCATACTCCGCTTGTTTTATTACTGGACTTCTCTTATTTCCCTTTGTACTGTCCATATAATCTTTCAGCAAGGATTCAAAATCACGAGATTGTAATAGTGCTGGAGGACCGCAGGCTCGCCTGGTGTCGCACAACGAGTCAAGAGGCAAGAACCAGACACCCAGAGGCTTGCGGAGGACATATAATGTCATAATTTTCGATGTCGACAATGCGCGACCCCGGGTATACACGAGCAGGTACAACTGGACTCCGGGGGAGCATATACGAACGTCGAGAATTGGTCTGCACTTGGAGTGCCGTACGTTTTCTCTTCATTTATGAGCATATCTCATTTTTGTTCTCTGATATCTCCTCGTTTAACTTTTCTCTCTCATTTGTGTGGCAAAAACTGCGTCGCCATCGTCATTACAGTCGCGGGCGCGCTGTGCTGCACGCTTGCACACAGGAACTCTCGTCTACAGCCCCACCCATGATCAAGTCTTCCCGAGCACCCCCGTCCAGCGTCAGCATCTGGAACTAGAAGCTCGCAGACTAGGGGTTCCTCGATTCGCCCCAGGATGCTCGCTAGAGACATGCCCCTTGGGTAGAACACGCCGCCGAATGCGAGATGTCCGCGCAGGAGCTTGCAGCTGGCCCGGGGAGGGCAATAGCAGACTGTCATGATGCGAAGCTTTGAATCTCCTCCCTGCCAGCTTCTCTCGTCGCAGCGCAGCGGTGCCCATCTCTATCAATGAGCGGTGATTTTCTCGTCGATCTCTCTAATTCAATGACGACTGCAATGCGATGGTCTACCGTGACTACTGTGGCGCTACCCCCAGGATTCTCCTTCCTTCGTCAGCATTCTATGTCGACCTCCGTCCCATCTCGCTGCAATCACACTATGTGCGCTTTCAAGGGAAGCTAAGCTCATAGTATGTCGTTCTCACGATATGCGCCCTTAAAGAACAACCGACGACAGATGCTCACTCACGTCTCTTGCTTATTCCAAGGTATCTCATTTTGCTTTAACAAGCGTGTCGTAGCCTCAGTCCTGGCCTCCCGCGTCTGCCTCATCCTGCCTGATCGCACGCGATGGCGAGAGACTCCATACTATCATCCTCATGTCCTCGCTGGCTTGGTGACCGGTGACTGGTCGCTCTGTGCCCGCTGGACTCGGGACGGCCCGGGTTCACGACGTGGATTTGCCTCGAATAGGCTTTTAAGTTCTTTGACGCGTCCGGACGCGCTATTCCGCCATTTTTCCTCCTTGAAAAATTAGAATAATACTCTCCTCGAGCTCCTGACGTCGAATTAAATCTTGGATTACAAGCCGCCGGAGGCGTCTCCTTGACAAGCTGGATTTCCCCCGCACTGTTTACCGGGGCCCGATTCGCCCGCCCTCGAGCACGCCGCTGCACCCTGTTGCTCACGATGCTTCTATCTTCATCCGCCACGCCAGCACCACCTGATTTGTCTGGCTTCTCATGACCCAACGAGGAACGTGTGGCGGTCGACTCATCACGGAGAATGTCGACGCATACGAAGTCATGTTCCTGCAATCTAGGTCTCGTCGCAAAGCTGAGACTGGGCAGACCCCGAGCTTCCCGTTGTACTGAACCTGGCGCGGCACTGGCTGTCTGAAGTACTTGGAGCCCACCGAGAGATATCACACACGAAGCTGGCACACCCATCTTTCGTGTGTTTTTCGCATCGCCATATCGCCAAGCACAACGGAAGGCATAAGGGTTGTCTTCTAGAGGAAGTTCGAAATCTTTATCTTTTGACACAGCTGATGCAGTGTTTTCGGTTACAGATATACGTCCCCGCTCTGCTCCCATGAGCTCCCTTTCCTCCATTTGACATTCTCTCCATTCCTGACACGGCCGCATTATGTTCTCCTCGAAGTTCATCAGAATCTCCCTGTTCTCCCTTGCCCCGTGGGCACGGGCTCTCCAACTCCAGGTTCACGTGGACTGGCGGATCTCCACCACAGTCAACATCTCTTGGACGGACACCCAGACTGACCCGGTGTTCACTCTGCAGTTGGTCAACCTCGCAAGCCTGTTCTCCGGAGTACAGCGTCGGGAACGTCCTCGACCCGGCCGAGGACTTCACCTCCTTCACGCTCAGAGTCGTCCCCGTCGGGGTCTACAATTTGCGCGCAGTCAGCGTCACGAACCCCGTCGAAGTCTTCAACGAGACACCCACCTCAGGCTTCAGCGTCCCCTCACCTCCTCCCCAGGCTTCCACACGCGAGGTTCATAGCGATTCTACCTACATCCAATGGATCTCAGCTTGAAACCTCCACTTAGTCCCTCTCGAACTTCAACAACTCAAGCTCCAACTCCGACCTCAACTTCCACTAGCAGAGCACGGACCCCGGCCCAGACTCCAACGACGGCTGCGAATGATCTTCCGAGTCGACGACCCTCCTCGGCTCTTCGAGCATTAAGTCATACCAACACACACACCGCGGCCGCCATGTCCGCCCCGGCGCGAACTCCGCATCTCAGTACCGCTGCAAGCGTGGGCATGGTGGTAGGAGTGGGTGCCGTTGCGTTGCCCCTGGGCTTGGCGTCGTTCTCCTTTCCCAATGATTGGCATCGTCTCGGGACCGCAGCCCCACGCCCAGCTCTCGACCCTCCGGGAGGTTCGTCGCATTTCCTGGTGTTGGGATGTGCCTGTAATCAATTCGAACTCGTCTTGTGTTCTGAACATCGTGTGCTGGCCATGTGCATGTGCATGTGCATGTGCATGTTCTCGCCGTAAACCTGGCGGAATCCCGCACCTCGTACTATTCGCGCATCGTCTTCGCCGACCATTAAGCGGATCGGAGCGATGAGGAGCCCAAAACGCACGCAAATAGTACTGTACGTGCATCAGTCGTTCCGTACCGTTACTACCCCGGCGCGCGGCGCTCAGAGCTTCTATTCTTCCCCGGACAGGCGCGTTGACAGTCGGCGTGTCCCCCCTTGATTCTAGTGCGCAAACCAATGCTGGGCCCCTCCCTCCCTCACATCCACGCGGTCAGGGGGTCAGTGGGGGAGCTACGACCAAGGCGCTGCTTCAGGGATGGACTCGCCTGCGTGATGGGACGGCAACCGCGAGGGAACATCGACGCCCCCTGCAGCACATTTCAAGGGACAGGCCTCCGAGTCCTTTGTTCATATTGTCGAGCGTCGTCTGAGGGAGGCGCGTGAGGACGTGGACGGAAGGACGGGGTCGGATGGAGGGAGACATGGAGACATTGGCGACCCCGACGCCGCGTCGGAGTCTGAGGGGTCAACACCGCCGCCGCCGCCGTATTCATCGCACCTGGGGGAGGTGTAGGATGCAGTGTGTCATTGTAATTCCATCTGGGTTTGAAGTGGTTCCTCCTGGGACCTACCGGAATGAAATTAAGAACCTTCATGTTGTATACGTCGTTTACGTAGCAAGGCGCAGACTCGGAGGTCGGCTCACATCAAAACGCGATAGTTAGCTGCCAATCGTACTACGGTGAAACGATGGCTGGTCGCGAATCCTGTATCCTGATCATGACTTTGGAATTTGGCCAGAGACTACATGGTCTGCCTTGCCCCATTCGGTGACATTCGGTAACCTCGGGCAGCATACTAACCGGTTCTGCGATGTTAGTCCCCTTCAAGGTATGTTCTGCGGTGCTATCAGCTTCAAGATGGCAACTTGGCAATAAAAAAGGTCGACAATTGAGGAATAAATGATGCACATGGTTGAACAGGATGAACACGATGCGTAGGGCCGAGGTCCTTGCAAAAGTAGTTGTCGACGACGTGGACGCACGTCGGTCCCGGACACTCGGACATGTACCCGTACCTCATACACAACATGCACACGCAGATTATGTGGCATTCGCACATCTCGCAAGGCAGCGTATCAGGTGTAAAGTAAGTCGATGTTCTCGCACCACTTTACACAATCCGTGAACGTGAATATCAATGATACATTCCGACTAATTCTAATTAGCATTGTGCTGACTTCTCGACGAGCGTACCGTACATATCTTGCGTCCTTCAGTCCTTGATTCGCCTGGGTCGACTCTACAGAACCAGAATTCTACTTCTTGAGCAGGGCAGGCGGCTCCTTGCCCGCCGAGAAGCCCTTCATCCCCGCATATACGCTGTTCCCAGCAAGCTCCTCCCTGGACAGCGCCATCCAATCAGTTCACTACCACCAGACGAAAGAGGATAGAGAGAAAAAAGGAAAACGCACTCGATGCGGAGGAGCGCGTTGTACTTGGCGACACGCTCGCTGCGGGCCGGCGCGCCCGTCTTGATCTGCCCGACGCCGAGCCCGACGACGAGGTCCGCGATCAGCGTGCTCTCCGTCTCGCCCGACCGGTGCGATACCATGACGCCCCACCCGTCAGACTGCGCGAGTTGTGCCCTGCGACCCCGGGAGCGTCAGCATACGTGCGAGTGTGCGGTGTCAGTCATCCAACTCACGCCTGGATCGACTCCGAGATCGTGCCGATCTGGTTCACCTTGAGCAGGAGCCCGTTAGCCGCCTTCTTCTCGATGGCAGTTTTGATCCGGATCGGGTTCGTGACCGTGATGTCGTCGGCGAGCACCTCGACCTCGAGCCCCCGGGTCATGAAATGGGTCCACGCGTCCCAATCGTCCTGGTCAAACGGGTCCTCGATCATCACGATCGGGTACTTCTTCGCGTACCCTATGCAGAGCTCCGCGAGCTCGGCGCCAGTGATCCACTTTGTCGGGTCCGAGTTCGGGTTCTTGAAGTCGAGGTCGTACTTGCCGTCCTTGTAGAACTCCGATGCGGCGGCGTCGAACGCGATCTTGATCTTGCCCTCGTACCCGGCCTTCTTGATCGCCTCGGTGAGAAGGTCGAGCGCCTCGTTGGCCCCAGAGAGATTAGGAGCGAAGCCGCCCTCGTCGCCGACATTGACGGCTGCGCATCACGTTAGTACAGTCCTGCAAATAGTCACGCACGGCGTTGCGTACTAACCGTCGATGCCGTATTTTGCGCTGATGACCTTCTTCAACGTGTGGTAGGTCTCCGAAGCCATCTTGAAGGCCTCGGCAAAATTGGCCGCGCCGGTAGGGAGGATCATGAATTCCTGGAAGGCGAGCTTGTTACCCGCATGCTTGCCGCCATTGAGGACGTTGAACGAGGGGGTGGGGAGAACGTAGGGGGGCTTGATGCCGGCGAGGTCGGCGAGGTGCTGGTAGAGGGGCACGCCCTTCTCCCCCGCGCCGGCCATCGCGACGGCGATGGAGACGCCGACTGTCGCGTTCGCTCCGAGCTTGCTCTTGTTCGGTGTGCCGTCGAGCTTGATGAGGAAGTCGTCGATATCCTTTTGCGCGGTGACCTGGAGGCCGGACTTGATGAGCGCAGGGCCGATGATGTCGTTCACGTTCTTGAGGGCCTTGGAGACGCCTGCGAACGGGAGGTTATCACGCAAGTCATTGAGTGAATGAGGAAGACGAGATCACGAACCCTTGCCGAGATATGCGGTCTTGTCGCCGTCGCGAAGCTCGACGGCCTCGTGAATACCGGTGGATGCCCCTGAGGGAACCGAGGCGCGGAAACGACCTAGAAGCGCGTTAAGGCCGCAGGAAAATAGTAATAAAGGTTATCGTAGGAGGGAATGAAGATAGCACAGCGCGAACGGGAGGTCTGGGGCACACTACATGCGCATCCATCGGGGGAAGGAATCGGATGGGTTATTCATGCAGCCTCAGAAGAGGTTATTCACTCTTTCCTCGAAGAATCGACACGCGAACGTCCGGGGAGCGAAGGGCAAGGTGTCCGACGTTCGCCGAAGAACCTCAGCGGATGCTTTCTACGAGGCTCTGATGGAGTATTCCCATGGCCAAGCCGCCCACAGGGAAGGAATACGATGCTGAACAGACGGGTCACGTACCTTTAGCGGTGTAGAGGTCAACCTCGATGGTGGGGTTCCCGCGGGAGTCGAAGATCTAAAGATCGACGAGTCAGGGATTTGTGCGCGTGCACGGTGTGTTCGAAGGCATGGCATACTTGACGAGCGTGTACTTTGGTGACGGACATGGCGATGGTAGCAGTAGAAGAGAAAGAGAGAAGGGGGCAGGATGATCTCGAGTCGCGCCCCAGCGCGTTCTTCAACGATTCAATGATGTCAAGTTCCCACGCTGATGAGGCCGCTTATCCATGTTCCAGTATACGCCTCAAACCTTTTTTTAGCTTGGTCCCGGACGACGGCTACGTCATCTTGGGCATTGAGAACACGTCAACGGTCCAGTCGCAGTCCAGAGAGGACGACCTCGTCCACGGGCGGGGCTTCTGGTTTGCTTCCACGGAGGGGGTGTTAGACCAATCAGGCGATCCAGGCCGTGCAGATGCAGATGCAAGGAAGAACCATGGGCTCTCTCTAGCTTGGGCTCTAGACTACGGACTACGGCGACGGCGACGGGGCCGACGGCGGTCCAAACGGCACCGCGGCAATTCGGCTTGTCAAGACGCTTCGGCGGCGGCGTAATGTCAGAGCAGCTCGTCCCCATGCGTCGAAGATCGATGCCGCCCGAGCAAATCCGACCCAGGCCCAAGTCGCAAATCCAGCGAGAACAGTCCTCAGTCTACAGCGCGGCCAGACAGCGCGCGACCCAGCAGTAGACGGACACACCCACTCTCGCGCGCATACATCTGAATGCGAGTCTAGTCAGACCCCGCGCGCTCCAGCCCGCAATTCCTCCGACGTCTTCCGACCTCCCTGTCTTCTCTTGGGCCCTGGACAGTCAGTTGCGCACTCGCTGCGGACCATCCTATATGCCTCGCGCGGCATAGTGCGAGCCATATTTAGTGGCCACCACAGGACCTGCCCTTTATGCGGCCTTTGCCCTCGACGAGACAAGCTCCAGTGCATGCGCGCGGGTCACCGGGCTGCGGGGAGTCGTACGCGTGATCTTCGCGGGGAAGAACGGGCTCCGGGCCGGACACCCGAGTACCGAGGGAGCCCTGTGCGGCGTGCGCATATGACGATCACGATGCGCACGTTGAAGCGGAGCTCGGTGGTCTACAAAAGCCTCGCCCATCGCTGTGAGGCACGAGGGAGGGGGGATGTTCGTCAGTGGTCTGCGATCTGTGGCGAGGTCGAACCGTCGACGTGGAGCAGCTCCTAGAGAGCGTTCACAGTACTTGTACGCCAACCTAGAGAGGCTGTAATCGGGATAATATGGCGGAGAAGACGTGCCGAAGTTCTAGGGTGCCATCCAGAGCGAGCCCCGAGGATAACGACAGTCCGCGCGCGGCGCTCGTAGATGAGCGAAAGAATGGCCGTGGTGATGTTGAGGACGCCGAAGAACCTGAGGGTCGTCGGGGTGAGCGCGGCGATAGCCCTAGTCCTTGTTGGAGCCCAGACGAGTGCCAGCGACCGCGCATGCAGGCAGGGTACGGCATCAGGAATCGGCCCTCCCTCTCCGAGCAGGTTTTTGAGGACGTAGCTGGCGTAATTGTGTCTATGTATGCGAGCCTTGGACCGTACGCTCCATCCAGTCCGCGATATCGAGCCAGGGGCGGCGCAAGTCCACGTGGGAAGAAGAGCAGACGAAGCTCTCCGCAATCGCATGCCCTCGCGCAGGACGATGTAGTCACAGGTGGCCAGAACTGAGGTTACAAGACGCTAGCCAAGGCAAGATGAGTTACCTGGGAATGAGCAAGAGAAGCGAATGGGCTTCTGTCCGGGGTAGTTCTTTGGCGGCGCATATCGCGAGATCGACATCCTACTTGTATATCACGCCTTCCGTTGGGAAGGACAGAGGACAGAGAATGCGGACGATTGGAGAACTGTATTCGGGTCTCCCGTTGCAGCGGTAGACGAGAGAACCACCATCCCTCCATGGAGAAGCGCATTGGGCCGGGGGGCTGCGACAAGCGAAGGTGGCAGAGGGAGAGCCAGGGACGCGCGCACCGTGACATCCCAGGACCTCATGCATCATGCCGAGCGGCCCTTCCCAGCCAGCTGTGTCCCTCCCTAGCGGCGACGCCCTGCGCTGCACAGGACCCGCTGGCCAGCGCATTCCACAGGATCGGCCGTAGGCAGCATATTGGCGCGGCCAGAGGAACACCACCTAGCCTGCGATCGGCCGTATACGCGCGTGGGCTCCCAGTGCCCAATCCTCATGGGGGAGCGTTTCTGCGCTGGGGTGCTGGGGTGCTGGTGCGGCGCGGAGCCCAGGACCCCGCGACCGGCATGCAGATGACTCAGCCTTCATGATTCAGGCCAGAAAAGACTGTGGCGGTGGGATATCAGGGAACCAAGCTTATACATAGAACTCCAAAATCATCCTGTCGTTACCCTCGATCTCTCAACCAGAAACTCGTTGAAGAAATCGATAACTCATTATGCCACACTGAGCATGCCACGTATCTGTCACAGTCCCTCCCTGCGAGTCACTCCCTTCGAGCGTCTGTCCAGCCTCGTCCTTGGCCTCGTCTTTTCAAAGTTGAAACCATCTGGCAGTTCGTCGACAATCTTCTGCAGGGCTCTCAGTTCTCGGTGCTCCCCCTTTTCTCACATACCTCTGGTCTAATGCGCTTTCTGGTCATCTCAGGCTTGAGTGGTGGCGCACCGCGGAGCCCAGAGTCAACAGCCCCCAGACCTCAAGACGCTTTCCGGACAACGTACAGTGCTAGTGTCGTGCTTGTCCGATGTCGTTGACGGGCAGGCACGGATGGGCATGAGCGGGAACGACTGCAGGGAGGTGTGTAATCACGTCGAGAATTCCGTCTTCACTTGGACCACGGTACGTCTGTATTAGCATATCTCGTTTTTTCGTCATTGAAATCCCACCCGCAAACTGTTTTGCCGTGTGTGCCAGCGCAGAGTCTCCTTATCCACGTCCCCAATGACCAAGTCTCGCCAGAACGCCCTCTCATCTTGCCTATATACCGGCCGCTGGCGGGATATGGGTTCCTCGTCCCCTTCCAAGACGCTTGGCTGAGCCAGCTGCTCGCGAATAACATGCTTCAACGGCTCCTTCAGCGAGTACTACGTCCAGTGAGCTGGTATCTTCCTTGTAAGTCCTCCCCTGTCCCTCCCTCCCTGCCCGAGCTGCAGCAAGCACTCGCGAGCCTGCCCGTGAGCCACGTCCTCCTGCAGCACGCGCTCGACCCCTTCCCCTCTGCGCGCACACGCGCGCACCTTCGTCCGCGCTCTCTCCGCCGATGTGTGCCCCTGCGCGGATGGCTCTGATGGGTCGGCGTGCAGCCGTTCGTACAGGATGGGCCGCGTGCAGCGCGGTGTCTGCGCGCAGGAGCTACAACTTTGAACTGTGGAGGGAAACGGGGTGGGGGCGTGAGGTCCTGGAGTGTCACGGTGCGCGATCTTGATTCTCCCATCTCCCATGTCACCTTCGCTCGTCGCAGCGCCACCGCCGAATGTCCATCTCTATGGAGAAACGGAGATTTTCTCGTCCGCTGTTGTCCCACTTCTAAAACAACGACCGCTGCGATGCAGCCCCGTCTGCATTCTGTCAGTCTCCTCCTCTCATGCTCCTTTGTTCACTGCTCCTCTGGGTCTCTCCACCAACGCACACTCGATACCTGCGCCGCTGCTATGTGTGCTTCCCAACGGAAGCTATCGTCTCAACTGGTACGTCGGTATCGCGATATTTTGCCGTGAAAGAGCTACCCACGACAGAAACTCATTTGTCTCTCCTGCCCCTTTCCAGGTATCTCATACTGCTTTGGCAAGCGTCTCGTAACCTCCGTGCTGGCCCACTATGACTGCGTCGTCCTGCACGACGGAACGTGAGATGGAAAGCTTCCTTCTGGTCTATATCACAACCACTTGCGTCTCTCTGTGCTCGACATCGAGGCCTTGGGTCGTATACATAATCGTTGTTGGAAACACCATCTATGTCGCCGCTCTGCCTAACTGCACGGTTGCTAACACTCATCTGGCCTCTCCGCAAGGACTACCGCCGCGCTCATTCAGTTCCAGACGAGCCTCTTCCGCGTTGCCAATATCACGAACGCCATTCTTCCACTCATGGGCGAGCGCGCTCGTCACTCGCTCGGAATGGCACCCCAGTTGAACCCTAGACTCCTCGGAACATCTTCTCCGTCCTGCTACCTGGAGTCCTGCTACGCTCTCCGCGCACTAGGCCGCGCATACTTCTCTCAGCTGCCCGGCCGCTATGCTGCCTGGGAAGCTGCCGTATCCCCGCATGCAGCACAGCCCGACCGGCGCGTCTCTGTCGTTTCCTGCCTCTGCAGCGATTTCGCAAGTCCTACGTCACCGAGTTCACGCGCGTCCTCGTCTCCTCCCCGACCTCCTTCCGTACGGAGCGTACACACGCCCTGCGCCCAGCGTCGCCATGCACGTCGCCGCGTACGGCCGCGGGCGCCGCGCGACCCCGGCTATCGGCGCGCGTGCACTCGATCGGCAGCGAGGGGCACGCAGAATGCAGGGAGCAGCCGCGGTGGCTCGCGCTCGGCCTCGAGGCATGCACGAACGCCTGCAGCATGTACGCGGTTGTCCGAGGCAAGACGAGCAGAGAGTGGGCGGAAAGACGCTGCGCGGTCGAGCGCGGGCCGAGTAAGGCTGGGTGGCGTTCGGGTTTGGTTTCGGATTCGTGAGCACTGGAGTGAGAGCCGGTCTGTGTGACTGTCGCTTTGCATCGCATTGCGGAGTGGGGGCGGGGGTGCCCGCTGGACTCGACGGGGCCGCTGTTCAGGTTCGTGACTGCGACTTGGGACTTGGCTTGGGACTTGGATGCGATTTGCTGAGGGGACATTCCATCTTGCGTCCCTTCATGTATCTTATCTCTACTTGTCGATTCCGGATCCGAACCATATGTGAAACTGTCAACTGTCCTCCTCGAGGTCCTTATGTCGTTGGGGGGAGCCATGTCAGGGGAAATGCTGCTGAAGACGCGTCCTCCGTGGCATGCTGGATTGTCCCCGTGCAGCAGCTGTCTGGGGCCGAGTCCGCCCGCCCGCGCCCGCGCCGCGACGCCGGTGGTCTAGTATCTCAGGATGCAATGAGGACAGCGCGGCAGGCGAGTTGGCGTACGCGTATGGCGTAATGATACTTCGACCTCGTCAGGATTCAGGAACCGGACACTAAGGCTAACCAGGAGCCTTCCGCACTCCGTTCCAGTGTTGAACTTTGCACCCTGGCTGTCTTCCCAGAGACTCGACTCCGAGCTGATGGAAGGACATACTGACACGCTGTGGGTGATCGTTCTGAGCAGTGCTGGCGTTCAGGCCGTCTTGCGGCGTCGCCCGATGCGCCTTTGTGGTGAGCACCTGAGTCGTGTAACCTGGCTCTGCAGGTTTGATGCTGATCATCCGTTTCGCGCTGCACATTGTCAGGAAATGAAATGGAAGTGGGCGACAAGGTTGTCGCCGCCTGGACCTGGAAGGCCGACCGTGTATCCCTCCCGCGCATACAGTTCTGCCAGTTTGCGTCCTTAACGCAAGATAGATAGTATCGTGCGGACGTACGAGCGGAAGTCACGTCCCAATCGTGTCTTGAACTCGACGGAGCGCAGGGCTCGATTGTCTCCAGGGACAAGGGAAGAGCTCGCATGGTGAACGCGACAGCCCCTCACCTTGACGCGAGAGGTCCCCATAAACCTGCACTCATGATGTTGGATGCTGCATTCCGAGGAGCAGAAGGGTGCGCGGGAGGCCCGTCCTAGAAGGTGTCCCGGTGGGGCGCTGCGCTCGCATCCCAGGAGGACGAGATACTACTGGGACGGTGGCGATAGGTCGCACGGCGTCATGGCTGCAGGCTGTGCGGACGAGCAGTTTGGCGCAGGGATGGTGGGAATAGATGTGTAGGTGCCATGTGGGGCGAGCAGGGAGGCGGAGGTGGCAAAGTTGATGAGAGACTTCCCCCCTGGATGATCACATAGACGTTCATGGCATCTGAGAAGCTGTCGGGGGATGGTGCGGGCCCATGCCCCGTGAGGAGGCTTTGGTCCGGTATGCATCGGCTGATCAGGTTATGATGATATCGAAGACTCCTTGCAATTGGAGCGAGTACGTGCGCTCTTCCACGTCTTCTTCGTCTGGCGTCCAACGGCACCCGCGAGAGTGTCTGTGCGACACTGAACCTGTACAGTGCCAGTTGGCCTCACAGCCTTTTTGTCGTGATGATGCGTACTAATCTGTGAAGTGAATGCTCTGCTCTGATAAGCTTCTAGTCCTTGGAGGTGAATATCAGGGAGGGCGCTGCAGACTCGGTGTATCTGATCTTTATCTTCAATGCAGAGACCATGGACAGCCTCAGTCTCATGCATATTCACCTGTCCATAGGAACAGCGTCAGGTTGTATCACAGCGCGGTGGCTACCGGGCGTTCTGAAGTGAGAGATGAACAGGCTTGGACTCCCCCGTGTAACATGGCGCTTCGAGATGCTTCTATCTCCTTCCGCTCTGATAGGATGGTGACCGACTTGGGCGAAGACAGATGCTTGCGAAACCCTGAGTTTACAATCGGAGATTGAACAGTCCGGAACATGGGCATGCCACGGAAACGACTTGGATGATGGTATGCACGGTAATTAAGTCCGCAACGAGCGAAAAGGGACAGCAGAAAACATCACGATACTGCATATTCCCTGCAGAATGGGCTGTATACCGAGGAAAAGAACTATTTCCCCTTATTCGATAACGCCGTAAAGAGAGCGCATGTCATTTCGGACTGCAGGCAAGTATTGCATCTCCGAAGAACCTCTCCAGCCCCCTGAGACGCCATTCTTTGCCTCACCCTACGGACATTTCGATACATTTGCCCCCATCGAGACCCTGGGAGAGCTCGAAGTGAGGCCTGAATGCCGATGTCTGAGCGAACACTTCGGGTCGAGTTGGGGTATTTTATTGGTCTAGCTCAGACAGCAAGTCACCAGCTTATAGACAAGCTCGGCCATCTTTTGGCGGCGCGTCAGCCTCTCCTGCTCGACTCGGAACTCGAAATTCGGAGCACAGAATGCTCACAATCTGCACTGGTGAACAACACCAGAGCCTTCATGTCTGGACGTTTTGCGATCTTGGTATCCGTGATGACGACGTCCGGCTTGATTGTCGCCTTTGACTTCCTGGAGCGCTGGTGGCGAACGGACACTGCATGTGCCAAGCCACGTCAGCGAGGTGCGATGCGAAGGAGGGAGGATATATGCGGCGCACAAGTGGGAAATTGCTCGCCAGATGCGGCTGCTAGCTCAGAGGTGAAATTCGTGTTCACGCTCGCGAAGCCGTAGGTTGCGCCACTAGGTCCGCTGCTGAATCTGGCATGACAGATGAATGATCAGCGCGATCACATATAATTTCGACGAGCGGGTTCTTTGAAGTGGCAGATCCAGACACTTACACCTGTATGGCGAAGTGAGTGGCTATTCAGACGAAAGACATGAATTTGAACACACACCAAGGACAATGGGCCACTCGGAGAGTGGCACAGGACATGCGAATTGGGTGATCGCAAGACGTGCGCCGTCAGGTAGGGTTCGTTGAGCCGCCCGGACCACAAAAGGTCGACAAACTCCGACTGTCGTTGAGAAACAACACTGGATGACACAGAGGATCAGTCGCACCTCGTTACTCTACGACATTCAGATGAGGGACACCACAGACTGGGATGAGGCGAATGCTGCCAGTAGGAAGCACTGCAGCTGAAGTAGAATACATAGGGCGGAGAGAAGAGAAAAGGCAAAGCTCATGTCGATACAAGTGGCGCACTGCGCGTGGAGCTGAGAGGAAATGTGAGAAAGGAGGATAAGGTTGAAGAATGGCAGGTTGGCATGTGTACCCCCGGTTCCAGTTATAGTCCGAGGATTGCAATCATCTCTTTGTCCAGCCTCAGCTTGAAACACAATGACGTCGCAAGACAATGCCTGCAGCGCGCCCTACAGCAATGCGCAGCGGCACTCGGTGGCGAGGTGACTCGACTTCCAGGGCAGTTTCCACAATGCCGTTGGCGCTTTGATCAATGTTTTTTACTCCGGATCCATCTATAGAAGCGCGGAAGCCCTCATGTTAAGTAGAACGGACGAGTGATATAGCGTACAGTTAGCTCCTTGGGTATGTTGTTTATCTTACCTTGCAATGTGGATGCGAGGCACAGGAGAGGACGCAGGAAGGCCGATAGCGTACAGCGCAGAGATCTCCCGACATTGTCGGAATTCAGCTGGACAGCACAGAGTTTATGCACATCATCAGCGTCAAAATAGACGATGCGACTGACCTGGTAACCTACGCTCCATCGAAGACCCTGCTGGCCGGGCAAGTAGAAGACGTGATGAATAAGGAACCTCGCAATTCTGCACGAGTACAGTGCCACGCACTCAGTCAGAGTTGGGATCTTCTGTCTTCTGCTCTGCTTTCCTGCGTGTGTGACTCTTGAGATAGGACTGCCCTGACCCTGCCTATCACTGCCAGAAGTGGTTGCGTTGAGCGCAGTGCCAGGGTTTCCAGTTCTCGACATTGATGAATGGAAGGAGTCCAGTATGAGTTTGAGGTGATACAAAGGGTATGCTGTGAGTTTGCGGTGGGAGTGGGAGAGAATTGAGCAACCTATGAAATGGAACTGTGATCTGTTGTCCGTGACTCAGCAAATACCCGTGACTACAAAATATTCCCCAGCTCCGTCACTCAGCGTGCGCCAGCTTTCCTTGTCGACCTCAGGCATGTTTTTCTTACTCCGTGCTATGATCTCGCAGATACACTTTGCTGCATAGCAAACACATCATCTGTGCAGATGGTTGGCACAATTGGTACGTTCTCTTTTAGGTTCCTTGCTGCGGTCTCCATCATTACTGGGCGCAATCGGGACCCTAGCTATCCCCTTCTCACTGTGCCTCTCTCATCGGTTCAATCCATGTCCATCTATTTGTGACTATTAGATATGATGTTGCGAATAACTTTACTTGGGAGGAATGATGGTGTGATTATGACACTTATCGAGATGTGGGCGGACAGGGAACTAAAGCAGATCCTGAGCACGAGTTAAGCAGATTGGTATATCCAATTCGCTATGATCACGCTCATTGGACTTGAAGCTTTGTAACAGGAGTCAGGCTCAAGATTACGTCCTGATGGATTCTTGGTGGTCAAAGTCTGCTCCGAGTCCTCTTCATTGCCCCAGAACCAATTTATCTTCGCGTAGATTTTTTGCCTCCAGAGGTATAACTAAAGAAGACCTTGATTAGGAAATTGTGGGTGGTATAGTGGGTAAAAAATCAAAGCTGTACTGTTAGCTGACTAGTGATGGTCTGAACGTTTATAATACCTACAAGCGAAGCAATGCGTGATACATAAGTGACAAGTAGGGAGATGAACTCAAATTTATGAGCCAGCCTTAGACTTGTGGGAAATTGTCCTTCCTGTGTAGGTGAGCAAGAGGTTAAAAAGGAGCAAGTTCTGCTGGATAGGGCTTTCCGAGGTTGCACAAGCCATTGAGACCAGCAAGTGCTCTTTGGATTTGCTTCGGAGTGACTAGTAAGGCAAACTGTGACCAATGTGACAAGTGACTGTCAAGTTACTGAATGCCACAAGTGTCAACAAGTGTTGCTTCCCTCCATTCTGCACCAAGCTCCTCGAATAAATGTTTTGACAAGCTCTACATGGCTTGATTGACACAAGGCAAGAACCATAGTGAAAACTTTTTGGGGCCCTGTCACAGGATGGTGGTCAGATCATGAGTCCTGATTTGGCACTGGCAAAGGATGGCCCAGGGCTTGGATGATGACTCACCTCTAGTCCTCCCATCTCTATTCCAACAAAGTTATTACACTCTACCTCTTCATCTTGCTTTCTCTATGTCTCTCTCCAAGTGCTTCCTTGGTTGCAAAGTGCGCTAATGCCAATGCCACAAGAGATGTCCTCGATCAACATCAACTCATGCAACCTGACTTGTCACTTTCTTATCTGTTTCATTTTCACACTCAGACTCACTTGTGGGACAATGGAGCTACCTTTGACTTGTAGAATCCACTTCTGCAACACCACTAGACTATTGTAGATACTCACTTGTCAACATGATTCTCTTCAGTACAACTTGATGCACACCTCAAGGTGTACATTCTGTGAACTCTATGCTTGTCAGTGGCACAAAGGTATGTTACAACTTGGTCCAAATTGGTTCTACTCTCTCACCTTGTTGACACTCTATTTTTTACCTGCTATATGTGCTATAGGAAATGGCACTTCAAACATCTCGTGAATGAATTCTTCGGTACATTCATGTCATGTCAGTTGCTTATATTTTTGTTGCACAGGTTCATCAACAGTCAGGGCTTTTGTCATGAGCCCGACTAACCGGATCACAGAACATGCCAACATGACACTGGGCGAGACAGCGACAAGAGGTTGCTAGTGCAGTAATCACTAGCGAGGCTTCTTGAGCATATGGCGCAGCATATGACGATGGACGCTGTGTCTGAACTCTCTGTGGTCCGGCTGGAAACTATCGCGCTCTGACTTCTCATGACTGCATCAATCTATCATGCCTCTCTATCTATCTATCAATTTGCGATATATTGATGACCGCTGTAGTTCCTATCCTCGGTTCCCATCCCTACACACATGATTAAAATTTGTCAACATACCCCTTTTCACTTATGAGGCTCGCCGTCCCAATCGCGAGGTCAGTTGTATGACTATAGACCCCATAATCACTCTGAAAAGCTCGACTACATTGCCACTCTTTCGCTTCCTTCATTATTAAAAGCCCTCTACGCACTTGTAATCTGAACGAGCAATTCACCAGCTCTGCGGACTTGGTTCCAACTTGAAAATCTCAAAAAGACTCAGCTGTGTCCACAGACAAGGTCATCTTGGCAGTTTTGGAGCGTCGAACTCTCTCTTTTTGCCAATACAAGGTCTGGTTGATCAATGTCCTGAAAATCTCCAATTCTGACCTTACCCACAACTGCCAGGAAAACACTCTTTTCCGACATCCATCTTCTCGCATACACAAAGATCCATTCATGCAGCTTATTTGTGCGTGCTTCGGCATCGCCATCCTCTCTATTGCCACCGTGAAGAGCCAATTTGTGATTGACACCCCGTGAGCATTCCGAGGTATCCAATGCTGATCTTAACACTATCTAATACTGCGTCGGAAGTTTAGACGTTTCTCAGTGTGTCCCATCTGTGATTGTTTGGAGTGGTGGTGAAGGTTAGCAGTGAATCTCTATGCGAAGAACAAGATCGCATTGCTAACGCGCTACTAGAGCCCTACTTTCTGGTAAGCACTCGTTGATGTTTGAAATGTGTGACAATTCGTGACATACAATGCTGTCTTTGAACTTATAAGATGTATGTATCTCTATTATGTTTGGCTAGAAATATCTTTCAGCTATTAATTGGTTCTTCTTGTAGTATTAATCCTGGCAGTATTATTGGGGCTGCCGCTCTCCAACAGTACTCTGGACTCACTGGCAGTTCCTTTCTCTGGAGCACCAATATTTCAGCGGGGGCTTCTATTAGTTTAGAGCTCATTGATGCTACCGGCTCAATCGCCCAATCTGCTCCTGTCACTATTCAGTCTGGATGTAAGTTTACACTATTTTATATCTAGGAAGGATTCAATTGAATTTGCATCTATAGCGAGCAACAACTGTTTGATTGGAGGACCACTCAGTCCTTCAGCCATTACTTCTCAGTTCACCAAGACTGTTACTAGCACAACATCGGCCATCAGCTCTACTGCTGCACTGTTCAGCATGATCACCAGTGTCACTTCGAGTACACAGCTCTCCTTCAACGATGCCCCTGGGTCACATCTTTCCACGACATCTGACATTGGTCCTACCCTGTCAAAGGTTGGATCGTCAACTACTACGCCAGCCATAAGCGAGTATTCAACGTCAGTGATGATTATAACCTTGAATGCTTCCTCACTAATGTCAACTTTGCCGGCTCTATGTAGTGGAAAATCCCATCTTAGCACAGGCACTATTGTTGGAATTGCATTCGGAAGTGTAGCGGTCGCAGTTCTCCTTGCAATATTGTCATTCCTATATGGCAAAAACTGGGCCTTGGCCGCACGTGCAGGCTTGTTAACAGGTTCGTATGTCCCATATATCTCAATACTGAAATCTCCACTGAGCCTAATCACCCACACAGACGCATCACCATTATCTAATAGCCATAGCGATCAAGGTGAGCATATGTTGGGTAATGAATTAGGAACACGGTCAAATAGTGATCTACATATTCATCTAGGACTTCATCTTACAGGTTCGATGATCGTCCGTCATGCATCCTCAGGTCGTTTGAGTGCACAACATAACGACGAACAAATACACCACACTATCTGACAGGATGTCAATGCCAGTGTCATGGCTGAGAAACAACGCCTAAAACTAACCAGACAGAGAGACAGGAGAGACAGGGACTTCATTGCAACAACAATGGTGGAAAGGGACGATAACAGCTCAGAACAGCTACGACCCCGCAATTCACCTTCTGAAGAGCCAGTTTCTATGGGCCATATGGCAGATAATCATAGAGATCTGTGACGCGAATCAGATGAAGGGATCAGGTTAGCTGGAGGGAGACTCGGACACACAGTTATGGACAGCCTCGACCACGAGACATTGTCAGAGAGTTCTACACTCCCACCACCGTATTCATCACACTTCGGAGAGATGTGATGCGCACATTGTCAGGAGTATAGTTGTTCTATAGATCTCTGAATGTTGTATGTAATGAAAGGACTGAAAATAGTCTCCAAGTGGCGATCCTCGCAGAACTTGAATTCTTATACCTGCGCCGGAGTACGAACCACCAAAGCATAACAGTGAGGCAGTTTGAAGGGGCCGCCTATTGAGGTATGCGTGAAGGCCTGGACGTCATGGTCTGGAGACTGAAAGGTGCCTTGTCATCGTCATTGCTAGCGCAGCCTTCCAATCCCCAATCATGAAGGTCGTCAGCTGAACCCCGCGCCGAGGAAGACAGAGCCGGAGCGGTCGCTGAATTGACGCATGCATACCGATCCCAAGGTTTGTGCAGTTTGTTACATCTCGCGTGCCGTCGTATTCGTCCATTTACGGAGAGATTTGGTGAGTGTGAAATTGATTATTGGCTCATATCCCGTCGTTTTGGCAGACATGGCGCCATTTATTGTGTTTCTGCAGTCTCCATTATCCCACCAAGGTTGAACTATGTGATTCTTGCGAAATCCGATGCGTCCAGAGCGCGGTGCGTGGCTGTTGTAACTGCGTGGCTATGTCTGTGGTGCGGACGTTGGAGAACAGCTGAGCACAGGGTATTCAGGGCCAGATATGCAGAATTAAATGTCGAAACTGGACAGCTTAGACCTCAAATGCTGACTTTCCGCTGTCAGGAGGCTCCCTCATCCAGAACAGTGTGCCACTGCATTGGCAGCGTTTGAGGGGAGCCATTCACTGCCTTGACTTGCGGATAGAGACTCCGTTCCAAGGTTAGAACAATCTTGTATGCAGCGCACATGATTGAGGGCTGTATCTTTGGGAGGTCGAGATATCAGAAAAATACAACAAAGGACATGATATAGACTTGCGTACCTCAGCAGGCGAAAGGTTGCAGACACAAATCTTCGATTAGTGTCATGATAGTGCTCTTCACGGCGCTGGATGCCAAGGTCCGGTTGACAGCTATGGTTGCAGCCCTGTGGCCGTCCATAACATGGAGTAGCTGTTGACAAGGTATGGCAATTGCCTTCAATACATGACAGATCAGAGTTGATTTCGTAGAAGTAATTTATATCGAGCGGACATTGTCAATGAGTGTAGTACCTTCCGCTGGTTTGTCCCCAACACTTTTCCTGCATACGTCACTCTCCCGCTATGTCTTCCCGCTTTCCATCAATTCCCGATACTTCTCTAACGGCATCCTTCTCGTCACCAACGCCAGGTCACGAAGCTCATGATATACAACTCACCACTTCGTCGGACACTCCCACCTCAGGGGAAGCATGGAAAGCAGGTGCAACATTCGACCGGAAATCCAGGAGACCAGCTCAGTTGCAAAAATCCATGAAGGAGGCTCAGTGTGAAGGATCTACAACACGACATGTGGCAGCCCTAGCACACTACATTTACTCCACCTCCTACGTACAACCTATGCTGTCTACCGTCGTGGAATCCTCTAGCTCCGGAAGCTTAGTTGCCGCACGTCTTCAAGGCATATTCAACATCCAAGCTTCTGTTTTCGTTCGACTGACCTCCGAGTTAGGGCGAACTGAAGTGACTGGTAGTGGATCAGTCGACGCTGTACCAGTGGAAACGCTCACCCTCATAGTAGCAGCTGTGAGTGGATCAAGTGCGACCCCAGCGCAAGCACGCTGTCAATGCCATCGAGGTCTCAGCACGCGAGTTGTAGTTGGCATTGCGGTGGGCTTTGGAATCACTGCGATATATCTGGCATTATGGCTCCAATTCCTATGCATCAAGTGGCGGAAGAACCGCGAATTGGCATCAAGAGGTTCGTATCATCTTCCCAAGATCCTCGTGCTGTTTACATGCAGAAACTGACTTACCGCTGTGGTATTTTTATCTGTGCTCCTGCACTGGCTCACAAAATATAGTTTTGACTCATATGAAGACGGGCTATCATTGGAGCAGGAGGGTCTCAGCGCGGTCAACGCTCTGATCCTCGGACGTCGCCGGGACCCGCCATGGGGAATCGACGGAGGAATGATTTTAAAGAGGGGAAAGCCTACGTGGATAATAGCGGACGACCTCGAGCGGTACCGTGTGTCGGATCCGGAGCGACTCGGACAGATCCTGCCACCGCCGTATTCTTCGAGATTCAACGGAGAACCGTGGTGCGTGGAACTTTCACAAATCCTGTCCAGCGATCAGCTACTAAAAATTTCACAGAAGGCTACTTTGCCCGCGTACTATATTAGTCAGGCCTTCAAATTTCTTCAAGTCGAGTCCGCCGACGTTTGAACTTGAACAAGTCGAGCTTGAGTTGGGCCGTGCCATCTACAGGTTCCACAAGATGCATAGAGCATGCTATAATCGCCGGAAATACTTGTCGTATTGTCGCGAAAGGAGGGAAATGGTGAAGCGACAAGCGGCAAGAGCGGGAGAGCCGAAATGCACCGCTGAGCCGTGGCAGCCTTAGGCTTGGGCCAAGACAGGCGCTTATATCCGGCTAGTTTTGGCAACGTAAACGCCCGTTGCAATGACGTGGCTGCTCGCGGTTGCAGTCATTCCCAACCTGCCATCCAGTGCCGTCCTGGCACGGGTAGCTTGCTCTTTGTGTTATTTCTATTCTATCTCTGCCACTATACTTCACTACCTCGAGCCATTACGCTAGTCATTATTTTGTCTACCTCGCGGGCTGATGGGCTGCAAGGACTCCCGGGCCCGTCGGGTTCAACTTCAAGCTCGCGCCGCCACACTTGCCGGGCCCAGCAACGACACAACCGTGAGCGGACTACGGCCGACAATGAAAATGGAGAGATAGTACAGCGTTAGAGGTGCGTCTCATGCGTTTCAATCACCTCACAAACCCTCCGCTGCTCAGTATCCACCCGGGCTGATAAGCTGTCGGAGTTTCCGGGACCGCAAAGTTCGAAGGTCAGTCTCATTGGCTGCATTCCCAGTCTCTTTTCCTGCGAACAGGGGTGTACAGCAGCCTTGTGCACACGTGCACATGTGGCACAGGAGAAATATATGTGATATGCCGTCCATCGTGCGTCCTTTCGCTTCAGCTCTGTTCGCGTTCTCTAGTATGTGCAGAGACTCTCGATTTCTACCTGCCAGCGCAAATTGCTTTTCACAAGCTAGTTGCTGACTTTGACTTTTCCGACACAGTCGTGCCGATGTGACGGTAACTGCGGACACCGGACTGTGAGGAAGACCTCAGCACTCTGTCGAAACAAGTACCCTTCGGAGCCCATCTCTCCTCTTTCGACTACTCTATTGTCAATGTACTCCCCTTACGAGGTCCTCTTGGCATGAAAAACTTGCGATATTGGCAATGATATCCGTTGTTGAGTCCGGTAGACTTGGCCCTGGATGGCAAAGGGCCGCGGAGCCCGATCACATTCGAGGAGGTAGGAGGTCGAAGGTGTTAAGACTGTAGCATGTGAGGGGGCTTTCGACATTGGAAGGCGCAGAGGGTGGGTTGAAGCAGGTCGAAGGTGCGTCTCGCAACTTCCTCGGATAGACCAGTGGCGTTGTACATAGCGCGCTAATCAGCCTATGTGCGTAGGGCATCTGTACGGTTCATGTGAACAATCATGCCATAACTATGTCGGGTGGATTTCAAGACACTGCAGCGCCGTTGAAACACGAGTTCGTTTGAATGTCTGTCAGGATATTCTGCTCCCGATCGACCGTCGTTGGTTCCCGCACGTACAGAAGATCTATGGATTGCCCATACGATTGGTTTATCATCATTCACCTAACGTTCGATCTAACTTTGCATGACGTTTAGCTTCACTCGACCCATCGAATCATTATTTCGCCGCAGGAACCCTTTCAATGTCAACGAAACACTGTTCCCTGGAAGAGGCTCGAGGGCCCTCCATCACGAGCTGGTAGCCCTCGGGCACATGTGGAATAGGCTACAAGTGGTTTATGACCTGATTAATTGACTTCCTCGCCTTCTTCCCTCCCCGCGCGTGACTTGCACACTGGGGTCACGAATATAGGCAGTACGTACATCTGCGAGCTGTTTGCCGTGCGTATCTAACACTACGCACTCCCGCTACACTCTTCCAGCCAGTGTGTCATGCTGGCGTCCGGCGGGGATCCTCTCCGTTCCTGGATATGCCCATTCCTTGGCGACACGGGATGCGAGACTACCGCGCCAACGACGACACTGCCGTCGTCGTCTCCCTCGATGTCAAGTCCTTCCACGACCTCCGCCTCATTCCGAAGTGATCCAAGCTTCAGCTCGGAGCCTGCTTCGTCGATTGCAACCCCTCGCACGAGCTCACCAAGGCCCGCCGCAACCTCCTCTGCTATCCCACTTCGCCCCGCTTCTTCAACGTCCTCGCATAGTCCTATTCCCCAACCTCGCGTTCTCCCAACCTTCAACAGTACCCTTGCTTCGCTCTCGACGTCGAAGGAGACGTCCAGTGATCCCACAAGCTCTTCACCTTCCGCTTCCGGTATGCAGGCAAGCCCGATATTTCCCTCGTCTACACCAAGTCCAACGCCACCGCCTCGTCCTTCTCCGCCTCACTTCAATACTGGAGCCGTCATAGGCATTGTGATCGCCGGAATCATCGTGAACATGCTGGTGCTTGCGCTGCTCTTCTTCATCAGACGGCGCGGACGCCGGGCATCCTCAACGGGAACTGATCCATCCATAGGTGCGTATTACCCATTCTGCACCACCATATCGACGTGCTCGACGTAGGTTGTCGGCTGGGTGTCTTGGATATCCGAGCGTACTCCCCGTACTTACACGTCGTCCGCAGGCTCTGGTCAAGACGGGTTCGGGACCACCGAGGATGTCTCACGACAGCCTTACGGTGAGAGGGCTCCTCCCATAGGAGACGCAGAACAACTTCGCTAATTTCCCGAATCTGCTTCCGCCCTCAGCTCGTGTTCTTCGAGAAGGCGGCACCTCGGCCGTCACATCCGAGAAGTTGTCACGGGAGCAGAGGAACACTCGCGATCATCTCGATCGGACGATTCGGAGCAGAGGAAGCACGGCGAACAGACAGATGGACGCCATGGGAGCAGACCCCGCCTCTCCTGGGGATGAAGTAGCGCATCGTAGGGGAAGACGATGCGAAACGGACGGGGGGGTAAGGTTGGCTGGGGGCAGACCTGGAGAACACGCGGTGCATGACATCGATCAGACGAGCACGTCCGAGTCTGACGGGTCCACTTTGCCACCTCCCTATTTTCCCCACTTCGGAGAGACGTGGTGAGCTCCTTCTTACCTGCGCCCTGCTATGAAACTATTCTGAGTCGTCAACAGATACAGAATGCTTGCCAGTCCTTGACTTGTCGTTTCTATACGCGGACGGTGAATGATGGGTCGGATCCTCAAGTTTCAAAGAAGCAAGGGTGACTGTAAGGCCACTCAGGTGAACATATCTAAGGGAGAACTTTCAAGTGATGAGCCTGAGTATCTCATCCTTGTGGTCGTACCTATCGTCTTCTGCCGTGGCAATTCAGACGCCCGTAAGCGATGACGGAGGAGTTCCCCTTCTTGACGGAGGACACTCCAGATCTCTGTCATCCTGCCCCCTCTCAGACTCATTCTCTATATACTCGCTCCCAAAATTTTGCTCTTTGCTCAACGCTTTTTGTTTTCCCTGTCGCTCGCACTCTGAACGACTATAAACTCGGTAACGGGCCGGTTCGCTGCGGGCGTTGCTCACGACTTCAAGGTATCGTTGCCTGGATGGAAGCAGGGACACCGACTCGGAGCTAGTCCATGGAGACGTAAAGCTGCCGGTGTTCGCTTTAGGCAGTCTAGTCAGTCCTAAATGCGCACCAGAGTACGTTGCAAAAGGTGTGTTGCATTTACCTAGTCCAGTGCTTGCGGTCTCAGGTAGTTTCGTAGGACAATCCTGCCTCCTCGCGCGGTACAGGATCCAGTCTCCGAGCGAAGCGACATGCCCACACACCCTATTTGTCGTTCATAGCGGATGCAATGTAAAATCATCGGTATCTGTTGGAGCGCATCGGATTTCCACAACTTCCGGTGTATAACACGGTCACGGTGATAATCACGCAAAAGAAGCATCTTCTAACTCTCCGCGAACAGCCTCCGGGAGGTTGAGAAGGGCCGATGAACTGCTTCCACCTACAGCAAGGCAGCCTGCCTATCTTCGTCTCTACCTTCAGGACGAGATTACGACGTTTCGAGTCCTTGAGGTCAGTACTCCCTGTGCCTCCAGTTTGCTCCCGGATCTGACATGCAATGCATGTGGCAGCCAAACTTGATCCTCTCCTAGGCCCGCCGCCCCATCGTTCAGCATGTGGCCCTATAAAGAAATTCGGGTAGGTGAGGTGCGTCGGCCACATTGATTAGACCTCCTCGAAACGCCACATGAGTCCTTACATCTTCGCTTCGTCAGCCGCGGGCTCTTCCTCGTCCACCTCAGCATACCTTGCACTTCTGGCGCGCTCGACTACAACTTCTGATTCGCTCTCGAGAGGTCCCTTTTCCCCGACCTCAGTCCCCACGCACATATCAATCGATCTTGTGCGGGCCTTCCCCGCAGGGTGCGATTTTCCAGGAGCCTCGTTTTTCTCATCCGAGTTCGCCGATTCGAAATCATTTCCAGTACGTGCCTTCTCCTCCCACTGTCTCGGAACACATCGTGTTGCTATTGAGTCAACGATCGTGTATGCTTAGACCTCATGGTTTGGAGGGTCGGATGGGGACGCTGGGAGCAGTTGTGGCTGGTTCGATACGTCATTCTCACCCTCGACCTCGTCCTCGACTTCAAACCTCGTCCCCTCTCCGACTTCGGCTTCAGTTTCGCCAGCCCACACTGGCCTCGCAACGACCGCGATAATCGGAATCGCTGTGGGAGCAGGAGTCCTCGCAGTTCTGGTGGCCACCGGGCTGGTATTCTGCATCATGCGACGACGGTTGCGTCGTCGAGATGTGTCCGAATGCGCGAGGGCGAATATCCTACCAGGTCCGTCGAGTGGTTGCTCGCAAGCTGTTGCACTTGGCTAACCGGCCTTGTCATCATCGACATCCTGCAGTTGCGTATCCAATAACTCGCTGGCGCGATCCTCACACGAGCAGCTCTAGAGTATCCTCCCCTTCACCAAACGAGGCAATGGGCGAGGAAGCGATACCTGTAGCGGGGCCCAAAGAGTCTACTTCAGTTGCCAACTGTGAGCACTTGGTGCGCTTCGACTATGATGACCGATGACTGACAGCCGCTTCTCAAAGGTTCCGTCATGCCACGGCTCTCTGCCTCCTCTCCTCTGCCCTGGAGCGTCATATCCGCCGGGCCCGCTCAGCCAGAAGGGTACAGTAGAGCCGAGAAGGCCCTCATGCAGCTCCGAGACAGATCTCGTTGCCTTGCGGCGCCGCGCGAGGCCGCCGCCGCCGCCGCCACTCAGACAGACCTTCAAGTTGGAGGCATTGCAGCCGAAGCTCCAAGTCGTCCGCCCGAAGACGTCGGAGCCGGAGCAAGGTCTCCTCCGGCCAGGAGGGATACGCCATCACCAGAGCGTCTGGCCACCGCTCGACGAGGCGTTGCAGATGAGTTCTGCGAGTTTGCTCCCGATTACACCTCGGACTCGGGCTCGGGCTCGGACTTGGGCTCGAGGGACACGCTCCCGCCGCCTTACTCGTCGCACCCCAATTACAAGCAGTAGGCTATTCGGCAGATGTTGTGCCTCGTTGCGAGTCACGACATTCTCCTTCTGCGACTGCATTCCGCACTGTGGCGCGACATGGAACGCGACTAGTGTACCGTATCCCAGGCTGCATGGGACTATATACCTAACTTAGGACAAGTACGCTTCAAATGCCATTGTATACGGATTGTGATCCTGGTACACCCAACTCGCTCGAAACCTTCATCTTCCACACGCGTTAGCTGCAGCTGGCTCCGCATGTTCTCCCAGGCAACGCCTTCGCCCACCACGGTGTCCGTCAGGCTTAACATTGACAGCCCGACCCCCCACTCGCGTGTACCCTCTGTCTCGATGTGCGTGCTCAACGGCGCGGTAGGATTCCCTGGACAGCAGACAAGGCATCAAAACCCCAACTCAGAAGAGTCGCCAAGGCGCGACGACAGAAGGGGAAGGCGAAGCGAGCCGCAAGCTTGATGCAGACGAGCGACGCCGCGCTCAGTCGAGGCAGCGGCTGTCAGCTGTACAACACAACAATGGAGAGGACGGAGGCACAATGGTGAGCGTTGCGCCGCGAAATTCCTTCGAACGGAACTGGCTTACGCGAAGGCATGATCGGATACCATAGCTTGCTTTTCATGCCTTCTCCGTCGGATATATTCGCCTGGAGTGTGCCGTCTGGAGTGTCGAGCGCGGGGTGAGCTACATTTGGAGAGAGAAGTGGAAGCAATCACGTACACGAGGGGCCGCAGACGACGAGGGGGTAGGAATGGCTTCTGAGGCTGTACACCTCATAGTACTGGACCAAATCGCCGTCTTTCTGGCCAAACGCAACACTGGGTAATAGGACGACGAGGAGATCGCATGGTCAAATGGCTGTCCACGGGATGCGAGCTGGGGATGGGAAGCACGAACCTCTGCATCGGAAGAGCACGCAGCCGGTGCGTTTGGGTCCACCGAATCAATCATCCATCAGGGAAGTCGGGATGAACTTTGGGGGGAGGAGAGGAAAGCACGTACCAGCCTATACGGAGCTGGCATACCGGAGGAGCTTCATTAGTGCCGGCGGGGAGTCGGATTATGGCGAAGGGGGAAAGGACGAGTAGTGCAAGGGAAGACTCACGTGTGCCGTTCTCCCATCTGAGCTCCGCCCTTGCACATTGTGCAATTTCATGCTGACTAGGGAGCACGAATCCAAAGTGCGTGCCTCCTAAGACAGAGGTTGAAGGCCGGTTGCTTGAAGTGCCGCCTAGGGCGAGGGGTTTTTGCGGGATCGTGATGGCGGCTGAGGCGGCGATGCCGGCCAGGGAGAAGAGCGAAGCAAGCGGTGAGGCCTTCATGCTGGGGTGGAGGTACGATGTGGAGAAGAGACGAATATGGGTTGGGGATGGGATATAAGGCCGAGAAAGAGGCGTCAGACTGGGTGCGACTGTGATACTTGGCGCACAATGTCCCTGATCTATGCTTACCTCGAATTCCGGAACTTTTGAAGGCCTTACGGTAACGGCGACCGCGTGTGAGAGCCTCCTGAATGAGAAGTTAATACATAGGAAGTCGATCCATAAAACGAGCAAAGAAAGCAACGCCCGTCTGAGATGTGGGAAGGTGGAGTATATTTGACCTTGACATACCGTGGCGGCGTTCAAAGAGTCGAGGTCATTCAACTCCCGGTCCGCGAGGTTTTGCCATTGCGGTACTGGGGTACGTACCATTTGCAGAAAGAAGGGGCGCAAGAACGAAACGACAGAAGTGAGTCTCTTGCGAGAAGAAACCAAGATTCGGATTGCCCGGTCGCAAGGTCTACGGGTGCACAGGCGACAGCCGCCGGCAGTTGTTGGGGACGACCGCAGCTTCTCGGTGACGGATGGGTTGTGACAGTGACCAAGTCCCGGATTTCTCCGGTGCGCCATCTCGTTGTTTTCGCTGCCTGAGCCCGTTCGATTCCCCCATCCTACTTCTTCCAAGGTGTCATTGCTCTTGTACGGCTTCCGTTTCCTTTGGCTGATGTTTCCGCTATAATAATCACTGCTTGACCAGTAATACCTGCAGATAGCGCCGTCGACATGGCACCAGTCTTCGACATCGCCGCCAGGCTTCTCGCCTCATTACTGTGGGGAAGACCACAAACGTCAGAAGTCAGGTGCGTCCTAAATTCAGTCCCCGCTCACCTTGCATGTGTGTTGCATATGGCGCCATAGCGATACTCATGGCACTCCAACCCCCGAGCTTTCGAACAACATTGATGCTATTCGGTCCGGGAATGGAGGGGAGTGCGCCGCATGCGCGCGATGTTGCGATTCCCTATCTCCCGCTGAGCGCCGTATCAGAATCGCATGACTCTTCCTGTGCGTCTCATCAAGAAAAGAAAGAGCAGCGAGATCGGCATCGTAACCGGGTGGCAGTCAAATGGGCGGGATAGATTGGAGCGAGCCTGGTAGCAGTGCATATCTCCAGCGATGGAGATATTGCAGGTGGGAGAGGGCTGGGTCTGGGGATAGAAAAAAATTGCTTTAGACCTCAACTGGAGCGATGGCGTAGTGCAGAAGCTACAACGCTCGTGCATGGGGTGCGAGAGTCGACGCGTCGGCTTTACTGGCTCAACTGGGAGCGGTGTGAACGTTCGGAAGGATTGGGAATTTGAGGGAGCGGCGTATCTGTTCAGGTGTCGATTCTCAACATTTCGGTGGCTCCAGAGACAAGGTATATAACTGGTCACGGTACGTAAAAACTTTCATGGCATATGACTGACAAGAATGGTAACTACCTGTGTAAGAACCGCATGTGTACGTCGATGCTGTCCACCTGCATCACAAGATGAAGCCATTCTTCCCCTTCCCTTGTCGCGACGCTGTGAAGCTGTTTAAATACTAATGCCGAGGCCAGTACTAGGTCCGTCTTTCGAGTCTAGTTCCCCGTCGAGGTTTCTGACTCTCATTTCAGCCTCGACCTCCTTGCTATGTCCAGCATCGATGCTTTGCGTCGCCAATTGTCTTCAAATGGTCTGAATATTGCATCCAATATCTCCGCTTTAGGTTCTGCCTTATCGCAGCTACTCAATCCTGCAAAGACTCCTACTTCTCCATCCCATTCTTCGACATCGTCTCTCTCTGTTCCAGCCATCGTCACTACAAGTTCACGTTCTGGTGCCGATTCAACATTGCCTACTCCGACTCCCACAACATCTGTCCCCAATCCCATTCTTCAAAGCACATCTATCCCCATCTCCAGTCTCTTTAGCTCGCCTAGGTCTACCATCACTTCAAGTTTTAACTTGCATCGTCCCACCTCATTACCAGTCATTCCGTCGCCAACCGATCTCCTCACCTCACCGCCATCGGCCGTATTTTCGACCATTTCCTCATCATTTTCTACCTCATCCAATCAAGCCTGTCCTCGAGCCCCTCCTCGCCGCTCATAGTTTCAGCTCCCAGCTCATCCAACGATACATCCCATCTCCTCACGAGGCACACCATAGCTATCGCTGTCGTAGGGGCGGTCGGTACGGCATGCTTAGTGGTAGCGTTATTGCTGTACGTCCAACGACGCAGGAGGCGCATCCATGGGCTGACGACCGCACGTGCGGAGCCAGTCGAAGGTCTGTACAGTCACCAACCGGCTGATATAACACCCTTGTCTGGTGTGACATTTTGCCCGTATCTCCATAACACAACAAGCTTTATACGCCGTTCTTTTTGCACCATATTCTGTATGGTATAGTTAATTGCTTGCAAAATTTCGGCTCACGGCACTGATGCAAACCTCAGAAATCTCGCCGTAAATGTACGCTGATTTGTCTACTTTGCGTTATGCCCACTACCCATGAATATTTTCTTTATACCTTGTCCAATTCCCAACTCTTCAGGATGAAACATATTTTACTTCATGCACAACTTTTTTTGACTGTCTAAAAGTGTTGCCCTGACCGAGAGAGCTTGGCGGCAGGACTGAGGCTGGGGTGTTACAGAGTGTTACATTGGGATGAGCTTAGGCGCCTACTGGGAATTGTGGTCTTGCTCACCTTGGTTTTGAAAATAATATGAATTCGATCCCGAGATATCAAGAATGGCTATATCTACTGTACGATACCAGAACTGTAGCAATAGCTTAAGAATTGACCGAGAAAATGCGAAAATTTGATTTGAGCGTTACTTTGGGCGGTTGATGACTGTATCTCAGTGTGACGGTTCTTCGAGGTCGATGCAGTACTGACATTGCTTCTTGACCTGGTAGACAGCCATCTGTCACCGTCAGAACTGACCTACGAGGAGGATCTAAGAGATCCTGAGAATATTGAATCAGCGAACTCCGCCCTAGAAAATGGTGAGCAGATTCAGCGCATTAACCCCCCCCCCACACACACACACCCCAGTTGCTCAACCATCTGTTCTGTAGACGGCCACTCGCTCCACATAAATTTCAACACAATGCGTCGTGTCTCTGTCCTATCGTTTCCCCATCGGGATAGTATACGCAGAATCATCCCTGTTGACAAGCGCTGCCGAGAACTCGGGGACCCGACGGCCCCGACGTCACAGCCCGCGTCGTACGGAGCGGCAGAACAGACGGCTCCGGTGCATGTGCCCACCTTCTCTATCCACGACACTATGTATAGACGCGGACCGAGGCGTGGGGCGGATGGTGGAGTATGGTTGATGGGAGGACGGCCCGGGGAGCAGCGTCACGTTGAGGACGACGTCGACCAACTCAGCGTCGCATCTGATGCGTCCACCACGCCCCCTTCTTATTCCCCCGACTTTGGGGATGGGAACATCTGATACGTGTGTTGAATTTTCGCTCCCAGCCGTTGACCGAGCTTTGGACAGACTGCATCTCTTGCACGGCTGTTGCTAGTAGCTTGAAAACGCTCGTCGTAGTCACGGGTGGTATACCTGTTCTGAGCCTCTGTTACTTGAATCGATACGGTGTAACTTGGAGGGAGACAGAAATCGCAGGTTCTCCGAGAAAATGCGATACTGGCCGAGCCCGTACGTACCCGCGGCGGTGTCGTCGATCTCTTGAGCAGACTCGACACGAACGGAGTGGAACGGCGACCGAAGTCCGCCGGCCGCACCTAGATAACAGACTTCAAATCACATATATTCACAACGCCTACATTTATTCCAGACCACCTTCATCCATGCTCTCACTACGGAGTGTCCGTAGGGTCTATAACAATGTGTCAATTGGAGGCCATGCACAATACAATCCCAATCACAAAACAGAGACAGAGCGGGAAAAGATGCATATTGCCGGCTTTAGTTGGTGGTCGCGGTCGTATACTCGGTGGTGGCGAAGCCGACTTTGTTATTGGTCACGTCGTACGCAACGTAGAACCGCTCGATCCACGCGTAGCCGTTGATGAACTGGAGACCATCCTTTGCGTTCGAGCCGAAGTCTGCGATGACGAGGTAGATGCTGTCGGAATCGCCGCCGAGCACGCTGTTGAGCTGTATATGGATGCGGAAAGACGTTGGTGCATTGCAGACGGCAGACTAACGAGGAGCGCGGGGAGAAGGTGTGGGACGTACCGAGCGAGGCCAGATCTGAGCGTTGGCGGTGAACTCGTAGGTTTGCTGTCGGTCGGGGGGTCAGTGTTTGGTATTTTATTCGAATAGGAACGAAGGGCGAAGGGTACTCACGCTGCCAATGGTGAAGAACAAGCTCTTGAGGTTCTCGTACTGGCTGTTCGAGACTTTGAGGAGGCTGTTGCTGGAGTCCTTCTCAGCGCCAGTCGCTGTCTGATACGCGTCGAAGGCTTCAGTGGGGAGGAAGATGAGAGTAGTGCCAGTATCGACCATGCCAGCGCTGGTCGAGAGAATCTGAGTGTCCTCGCCATAAGTGACTGACTGGCTGATGCCGACGTAGTTGGATGCCGGAAAGGTTTCGGTGATTGAGCTGCGCATGAACATTGTCACATAAGTCAATTATCGACCGAGAAATGAAAAGGATGGAATACGTACACATAATCCAACTCGCCGGTGTACTTCGCTGAGTTGGTACCGCCGAGGTCCAGGGAGCCAATACCGTTAGACCCGGAAGAGGCAGGCACGAAGGAAATGCCGAGGATATTTTCGCTGATGAGCCCCTCCGTGTACGCGTTGTCCATCACCGTGGGGACAGTCTTCCCATCCGAGACGGTACCGTCGGTCAAGTCAGCAGGGCCGACGCTAACGAAAGAGATCAGCAGATTTTGACATGTGCATGGCCGTCTCAGACGCACCCAAGAATACCATCGACACCTGAGAAGCCAGAGGTCTTGTCGGCAACGGAGATGCCCTGGTTAAGGATGGTAATGTTGCCAATTGTAACGCTATCGGTGTACTGCTCGCCGGAGAACGAGCCAGTGCCGTACGTCACGAACTGATTTGCGTCACAAGTAAGTAATCTAGTCGTCAGCACCCATCCTGCCCTGCACCGGTGAAAGCAAGGCAACTGACCACACTGTCTCCA
Organism: Ganoderma meredithae; assembly: GCA_022814645.1. Lineage (NCBI taxonomy): Eukaryota > Fungi > Basidiomycota > Agaricomycetes > Polyporales > Polyporaceae > Ganoderma > Ganoderma meredithae. Next base: position 62,716 of record JAKLMY010000067.1, on the reverse strand, counting down.
GTGTTATGGCTCGTGGACGTCTTCACGTACGCCTTCTCCGCGCCAACGAAGGTATTGGCGCTGCCCGTGTCTACGACGAGCGTGTACGTCGTCGGGGGCGTGCCGACGCCGATCTCGGCGGTGTAGTACAGGTCAGCGTTCGATACATCGATGTCCTCACGCTTCCAATGGTTTCCGCCCTTAGCGAACCCGACGTTCTTGAGCACCTCCGCGCGTGCACGGTCGGCAGCGAGGATCCCGCGTGCTCCCGTCGAGTTGAACCGCCGCGCGAGCGGCAGCGAGATCGGGGAGTCGCGGACGACGACAGGCGTCCCCCACACGGAGACCACGGCCAAGCAGAGAACGAGCAGGGCAAGGAAGCGGGCCATGGCGGACTCGGAGAAATTGAGGTGAGTGCAGCAAGAAGCAGGTCCTGGTGGACTCGTTGGGGCCTGAGCAGGCTTTTATGCTTGTCTAGATCTTGGACGCCCCGAGTGGCTTTCATGCGGGTCTATGGTGAGGCAAGCCCCGGATGATCGTGGACGATTCTAGGTCGGCTGCATCAGCAGCTGGTGTGTCTGAACAAATCAGCACTTACACTGTTTCTGGTCGCCAGCAATGTCGAAGTTTCGTCGGGTCGCATGAACCGTTGGCCATGGATCGCTGTCAATCGTTCATTATTTATTTTTGAACGAAATATCATCCATTCTCCAGTTGATTCAAGTGTCAGTCTACGTATACTGAAGCCGGACGTCAGGTACGGTGAGGCGTTGGACAGAGGACACAGTTGAGGTCGAGCGAATGCGTATGTTCCTGATGATGGTCCCGCGCCCATCCGTGTTCGTTGTGGAATGCGAATGTTTACGACACCGCTAGAAGGCATCATGGAATGTCAATGAGACTTGGCAATAACGGGGTACAACGGCGGAAAGGCAGTCGTCCGCCGAAGTATCCACATCCATATGTTCTAATAACGGATGGAGCCCCCAATGGCCTCTGGCATTCATTCACATGTAGCCAAGAGTGCGATGGACGGACATATCGGAACAGGCACACCAACGACCCTTGCACATCAGCGGCACCCGTTCAATAAATATTCCTAAAAATACCCCGGCGGAAGGACCTCAATGACTTAATTTCCGACGCACCTTTTCTGAGATTACTCGCTTGCACGTTGCACATCACGTCGTCGACGAGTATAGCTCCACCATCGATGACCACGGGACGCAGTCCTATGTCGCTATCGACAAGGAGTCCGATGTGGTACGCGTTTCTGAGCGGGTAAACGAAATTAGCTGCACCAGGATGTATAGAAGTCGAAGACTCCCAAGCATCGAGCCATGTGCGAAGAGGCATACAATATTTGATATCGTCTCCTGTGAACGTTCCGAGCTTCGCCGGAGTTGAGACATGCGCCTTCGAGGAGGCCTAATTTTGGTGTTCGGAAGCTGGAGGTAGTAAGGAACCTTTGACGGCATTCGGCCGGCTCAATGCAACTTTCGATGACTATGGACGACGATTAGCTGCAAAACAAAAACAAGGACCGACTTGGCCAGCGCGAGCGGGCGCGGCGCGATCTCTTTGGCTACCACACAAAGCGGTCGATCCAGGTGGGGGTCTCGTCGCAGGACCTGGCCAACTGAGGGTGTCTCGAGCTGCGCAACAGCATTTCGGCTTCTTGCACCGATCCTGGAGGAGTTTGAGGAGACGGTTGTTCAGGATCAAATTAATGGATGCACAACAACATACGGCCTGCGGTGAACGATATCATGCCGAGTTTCGCCCGCACGTCAATCGAAGCACAAGATTCTAGTGCCTCAAGCCACTATTTCGGGCAGGTGGCCAAAGACCCCACGCTCCCTCGTGCTGGCCAGGTCGAGCTACATTTTTGCGGTCAGCTGGAACGCACATCGTAGTCAGCATAATATTCATGGGTGAACGCTACACCATGCGTACAGCCTCCCCAGCCCACTCCAGCCACGAGCTCGCGTCAGATAGCAAGCGGAAGAACAGACACATGGAGTCAACAGACAGCTAGCATCCAGGCCTCTCGAGTTACGAGTATCCTAATACTGAGCCACCGCAGAATGTTCGATGTCGTCGATTACCTGACTCTCGGCCGTAGATCTGCCAGACAAGGGAGTTGTCAGAGCGATCGCCGTCGAGGATCGATGCATCCAAGGCGCACCCGCGACTCGCTGATGCATGGACGAAAGCATAGGACACGGCCTGGAGGCCTTTGGCGCCGACGACCCGCAGCTGTGCCACATGGAATGCGCACATTGCCAAGCCCAGGGAGAACGGAAGCTTCATAAGCAGATGGTACGCGAAACTGGGAGAAGAAACTCACAATCATGCAGCGCTCGCATGCGCTTTGGACGAACAGCAAGGGCACTAGACGGGACGGGATGCGTGATGCCACGTACCATGGCCGCATGAAAGGTCCTTCCGTACTAGCCCTGACTAGACAGGTGTGAGACAGCCACTCAGCGAAAGTGTGCTCAGGTAGGTACTCACAAACGCAGCTCTCCCAAGCGATTTCAGGCTCATGCATTGAGCATTAACAGCAGCATCTAACGGCGCACGAAACGGAGATGACCGATGTGTTTGTCCGCGTTCGATACATTCCAGCCGATCCCATCAAGCTCCTGGCCATCAATGTCGATGTCGATGAAGGCGGGTATCGATGGGGGCTGAGCGTTGAAGCTTGAAGTTTGATGGGGCGGCCGATGGCCCTCCTATACCGCGATATCGTCGAAAACGTGTGTTGAGGCGCTGTCACGGATGACGAAACTGCCGCCAGAGGTGTTGAGAAGACAGAACAGAGGGCGGAACATGGGGTGTAATTCACGGGCCCCTCAGCCAGAACCTCTTCCTGCGATGACCTCCGTCGAGCTTTAGCAACAGAGGGGCTTATTAGTAGATGTGCGGCAGATGCCGCTCAAAACGGCACAAAGGAATACGCACGGTAGGCAGCATTGTACAGTACTCGAAGTGCTCCCAAAACCTATGAGCCGCCGTACGACCTCGTGTATGTATTTGAAGTGTCCTGGGGGGAACAGGCCCATGAGTCTGGCGTACTCGGCCTCAAATCTGAACGAGGTGTTCCGCAAAAAAACGCATTGGGCATACCTGTCGGACCAGTCCACCAAGGTATTTACGTATGAGTCACTTCGTTCCAAGGTAGGAGAATGAGGGCATAGCCAACGGTATACGGAGATTGTCCAGCAAATTACATGTAGAGGAAGCGAGGATGTGAGCGTTGGCATTGGAGGTTTGAAGTTTAGGGCCGTGTCACTTTACTTACTCCAATACGATCAGCTATAATTACGTAACCGCAACCATTCAATACTCCATTAACATCTATACTTATGTGCTCGGTTCTGCTTATCCGCAGAAGGCCACTCGGATTTGCCTCCCTATGGCTCTTCTCACTTGTGTTCTATGACGATATTGCCTTGGCTTGTGTGGTCTTTTCTAGTTACTTCACTGGGCCTGGATTGGTCATTTTCAAGAGGAGTGTGCGACGTGACGTGGCACTACAGTATGGTCAGAACTTAGACCTGGCCTTCCGAGCCTGTAGGATCAGACCCATGCCCGGCCTGTCGGTAAGTGCATCCAATCTTGGGATGAATTTATAACTCGTCCTCATCCATAATGATGGTAAAACACCAATCTTCAGGCTCGTGTACCATGGACCGGGGCTCGTCGTCTATACCTCCACGCCCTGAGACAGAGACACGGCCATTCTGGACACGCGCGACCGCCTTATCCAGATTATCTGGAACAGATACAAGACCTCACTTCAAATGTTGTTTGAGCATTCGCATGTGACCAGAACATCGAGAGCTGGTCGCCGTTTTCGCCGTCATCTCCCTCAACCAAGATTTTACCGTCCGCACAAGGCGAGTAAATTTAAATCCATACCATCTCGATGCACTTTGATGTGATGTATACGGCCCAGGATCGTCCGATACTCCCCAGCCGTTATCTTTCCGCCTTGCAACTCACCGCGCACGCTACATGACTACTCGCTCGCGCAGACGTCTTCCCTGCTTCTGTGGCTCGTGCCCTCTCGAATCTTGCCTCGCAGTCGTTTTAAAACACGGCCAGCATGTACGGAATTTTGGAAGTCATCTTCAAACCCGGGCCTTCATGAGAGCACTGCCTTGGTTTCGATGGTGGTGGGTGGGCAGAGGCATAGACGTTTGAACACTCCGTTTTGTGGAGGTCCCAGTCGCTCGAGGGCGTTTGTGGATGGGATGGATCGGTGGATACTCGCACGCGAAGCACTCCGCGAGAATGATACTGGCGTCAGTTTTAGACGTCTCGGAAGGTCATGAAGCAGTCAGCTGAGTACGTCTGTTGCCACACTACTCCCATATATAAACTCAGTCCTCTAGACCGATATGCGAACTCCTCCCCCGGCTCTCTATACCAGCACGAACCCCCATGACGACGGTACTCCAGTCCATGAGTGGCCCGCGCGACCTTGGGGTGTGCGTGAGGTCCGAAAAGCACTTCGATATTGAATTGAGGGTGGAAGACCTGGATCAGCCACCTTCACCTATGCGGTACAGCGGGGAGGACGCGTTGACACCCCCAATGATCTTGACTCCCGAGGAGGAGAAGCGCTTGTGGCGGAAGATCGACTGGCACATCATCCCGATCATTACAGTCATGTACCTCTGCTCCTTCGTCGATCGGAGCAATATCGGTTCGTCAATGAACCACCCTGCTCATCTTCGAAATCTGACCGAGAGCGGAAGGAAACGCAAAGCTACAAGGCATCGTCACGCGACTAGACCTCACTGGAGATAGATACAACGTTGCACTGGTGAGTATTCCTTCGAGGACACGACACCATGTTCTGACCTGGATAACCTTCCAGTCACTCTACTTTCTAGTGCGTACAACTTAGCAGCAATGACACCACTTGGCGCTCACGCAAGATCCTTAACAGTCATACAACGTGTGTGCTATACCGTCGAAGTACGTGCTCCCAAATCGCACAATCATTGTCTCCCATTCCTCGCCACCAGCCTTGTCCTCAAGAGGTTTCGCCCTTCTAGATGGCTTCCCTTTATTACAGTGGAGCGATCCATTTGTTGAAAGCTAGATAAGGACTGACATATGTTGCTCTCTAGATCCTGTGGGGAATCGTGACGTGCGTCGTATTCGGTTCATGTGCGCCGGAACGAACCAAGGCTGATCGCTCCGCCGACCATCAGGTGTCTCATGGGGATTGTCAAGAAGTATGCATTCGTCGAGAGCCATCCCAATACCCGCTCATACATTCTACACGTAGCTATCCACAGCTGGTCGCTACGCGCGTTTGTCTCGGGGTCGCGGAATCTGGTTTCGCACCGGGGGTTTTCTTCTAGTAAGTCTCATTGCTTACTTACCTGGTACGAGGGAATTGAGCTGACAGCCCTGGCTTTGTAGCCTCTCGATGTGGTATCCTCGACATATGCTCCACACTCGGTTCGGTCTGTTCTGGGGCGGCGCAACGCTTGCTGGTGCCTTCTCCGGCCTTCTCGCCTTCGCTATATCCTTCATGTCCGGCACTGCAGGGTTACTCGGATGGTCGTGGATCTTCGTGCGTTTTGTTAACCTTTTGAGCTGATTTAGAGTGGTGCCGTTGATTCGGTCTCGAGATCATCGAAGGGATGTTTACAGTCGTCATTGGAGTCGTTGCATTCTTCGGTAAGTCATCTGCTACTGCAGTTCGGCAGTGATTGAAGGCAGACGGGTTGACGTTTCTTTCCAGTCCTTGTCGACTTCCCGGACACGGCGCGGTTTCTGACATCGGAGGAGCGTGCATACGTCATCCAGCGAAAGAGTATGTTGTCCTCCCTCCTCTGGAATATGTGCTCGGCTCACCCTAAATGTCAGAGTTTGACAACTCCACTGTGGGGGAAGACGAGCATTTCGAGCTCCGTCATGTGTGGAAGGCGATATCAGACTGGCAGGTCTGGCTTCTCAGCTTGATCAACATGTCGATCATAACTCCAGGTTCGTCCTTTTGCTGGAATTAATTCTCTTTCGATGCTGAAATGCACTTTTACCGTACAGTGTTCGGTCTCGCGTTCTTCCTACCGTGAGTTTCTCTAAACTGGCGTTTTCTCCCATCGTTGTAGTGCTAACTGCCGACTCGCAAAGGTCAATTATCAATGGGTACGCGCCCCTATAGTTCGAGAAATATTTTCAACTTATTAAGACCTTAGCTTCGGGTTCAATGCGGCCATCTCCCAGCTACTCACCATACCGCCTTACATAGTCGCAAGTAAGTAGGCTCGAACCCCAAGGTTTCGGATGCCCAACCCCTCCCGTTCTGCAATAGCTGTGACCGTCGTCGTCTGGGCAATCTGGTCCGATCGCATCAAACGCCGCTTTCCCTTCGTCCTGTGTGGCCTGCTCCTTTGCCTTATCGGTTTTGCGATCAATCTATCGAACGCAAGTATCGGCGTGAAATATTTCGGAACCTTCCTGATCGTCACTGGAGGGTATGCTGCCTATCCCGCAAACGCAGCATGGTGCGTACAATCCGAAAAGACAGTCTCCCGGACTCCTCTTTCTCCCTCCGCTCACGACTGTGGCCCGTACTGTAGGATTTCGAACAATCTCGCGGGTCACTACAAGCGCGGCGTGGGGATCGCCTGCCAGGTTATCTTCGGGAATACCGGCGGGGCGATCGCTGGCGTCATCTTCCGCTCTCAGGACGCGCCAAGGTACATCCTAGGACGTGAGTGCATCACCTTTCCCTCGCATTCTTAGTTGATGAAACCTTGGTGGCTCGGAATAATAGATGGAGTGGAGATTGGGTTCGTCAGCATGGGGCTCGTCCTAATGCCTATCGTCCTATACCTGTATACGCGCGCGAACACGCGGAAGGAGGTCAGACTCCGTCAGCTTGATGAAGGGAGAGAGAAGTGCACGCCAGCCGAATTGCGGAGGATGGGCGACAGGGCGTCGGACTTCCGATATACGCTGTAGCGGGCCGCCGTGCGTCCGTCTCCTATGTACGTCTCTACATCCTACCTTCAATGCATTCATCTCCTTGCAGATATTCCATGCTGAGCCTATGTTTAGGTTTTTGGGACTCCGTGCTGTGCTGTCGGCGTTCCGTACATGTTGCTGGACCCTATTTATTGCGTTTCGGGCTGTATCTTGGAAGGAGAACTTGTGAATGCAGCTAGACGCGACGGTGAATGGCGTCCCGAAGCGCAGTCCAATTTTAGATGGCTACTCCCGTGCAATCATGAGCTGGTCAGCTGGGCACGCTCTCGAGCTGCATATAAAATAGTGAACTTTGTCTTTGGGCTCCGGCCTGAGCCCCCAGCCCAGGAGCTCTCTCAAGTCCCTCGCTGTACCCACTATGAGTAAGGCACACGAGATGAAAGGCGATGCACGCTCCGGAAAATCCACAGGCGGCGATGTCGTGGTCAAGGATGCCAATCTGCCTTCTGAACTTGCGCAGGTGCCGTCGTTCGAGGAGAAGGGAAACATGCTTCCCCCTCCGCCTGTCCTTACACCCCAGCAGGAGGCGCACCTGTGGCGCAAAATCGACTGGCACATCATGCCCATCCTCACCTTGATGTACCTCTTCTCGTTTATGGACAGGGGAAACATCGGTGCGTCGTTCATCCATGTTGTGATACTTTCCGGTCTTCGCCCTCAATGACAAGCACCCGGACTCAAAAGTCAGTTGCCCTTCGCTTACCTCTCTATCTCTTCAGGAAATGCGAAGCTTCAAGGACTGATCACTCAGCTCGACCTGACCGGTTCCAAGTACAATGCAGCCCTGGTGAGTACGTAGGACCAATATAGCTTGTTTTAGGGACCTAACGGTTTTGTAGTCGTTTTTCTTCCTGGTTCGTATACTGCCCTTGTGATTTACTGAGGCGATCCCGGTTGACGCCGGTACTATCAGTCATACAATCTCGGGTCAATTCCTGCAAAGTACGTTTCTAGCAACATGAGCAGACACACCTACTTAGACTTAGAGCTCAAATTCAGCCTCGTCCTCAAGAAGTTTCGTCCCTCCAGAGTCCTCCCTACCATCACAGTAAGCATGTCTCCCGATCTCGACCGTACTCACACTGACTTGGTTGTTTTGTAGATACTTTGGGGCACCGTGACGTGTGTTTTCCCCCTCACACTTGAATTATGCTGAATTCGCATTCCCAGGTGCCTGATGGGCTTAGTGAAGAAGTACGTACCTCGCCTGCCACCTAAATAGTGCCGCCTATCCCCTTTGACGAACTCCAGCTACTCTCAACTTGTCGCTGTCCGTGTTTGCCTCGGAGTTGCAGAAACAGGGCTGGCGTCCGGGGCGTTCTACTAGTGAGTGTGTCCTCGTCAAGTTGTGGCGTCAGGACCAACCCTGACGATCGTCTGTGCGGAATCAGCCTCTCGATGTGGTATCCCCGGCACATGATACAGACGCGGTTTGGCATTTTCTGGGGCGGAGCAACTCTCGCAGGCGCATTCACGGGACTCGTAGCCTTCGGCATATCCTTCATGTCAGGCACCGCGGGGTTGCTTGGATGGTCTTGGATCTTCGTACGTCTGTGTCCTCCAGGACCTTTGTCAGGACATTTGACTGAAGCCGTCCAGATCACTGAGGGGATGGCGACTGTCGTTGTAGGAGTCGTCGCCTGTTTCTGTTCGCAGCTTACGCTATCCATCACCGCAAGGGTGAAGTGTGCTGACTCGAGCATTTGGTGCAGTGTTCGTCGACTTCCCGGACACTGCGCCGTTCCTCACTCCAGAGGAGCGAGCGTTCGTGGTTAATCGGATGCGTAAGTCGCCTTCATGTCGTGATGATGAACGCAGTGCAGCGTGGGACCGTAGGCTGACATTGAGAGCAGGATTCGACAACTCCACCGTGGGCGAGGACGAGCACTTCGCTCTGCGGCATATCTGGGAAGCTCTCCTTGACTGGCAGGTGTGGGCCCTTGGACTCCTGAACATGGCAGTAATCATGCCGGGTACGTTCCATTTCCATCTCAAGGATCATTGACCCTTTAACATGTCTTCGACGCAGTTGATGGTATATCATACTTCCTTCCGTAGGTTCTCTTATCCTTTCCTCACCCCTGCGCTGACATGGACGAATGCAGTTCGATCATCAATGGGTGTGCCGTCAAGTTCCACGAATCAAGTTCCGACTGACCGTTGACCTTGCAGATTCGGATTTAATACGACAATATCACAGCTACTCACTGTTCCGCCTTACATTGTCGCAAGTACGTGCATTCTAGTCATTCTATCAATGCTTCCTGTCTGAGGTCAACGAACACATTTCTCGCTAGTCGTTATGGTGATGGTCTGGTCCGTATGGTCGGACAGAATCAAGCGACGTTCCCCCTTCCTCTTCTCCGGACTGCTCCTCTGCCTCGTAGGGTTCGCAATAAACATAACTAACGCGCGGATCGGCGTAAAATATTTCGGCACCTACCTAATCGTCATCGGGGGATATGCGGCCCACCCATCCGTCATTGCATGGTGCGCATTCACAGCGGAAGGTCACGGGCCCGGACGGTCGTCCTAACTCTGCTGGCATTGCAGGCTCACAAACAATCTCGGGGGCCATTATAAGCGGGCCGTCGGCATCGCCTTCCAAGGGATTTTCGGGAACACGGGCGGCTTGATTGCGAGCAACATGTTCCGCTCTCAGGATGCGCCGCGATACATCACAGGACGTAAGCACATGACCTCATCTTTCCGCTATTTGTCCGCTGACGACTTGGACTATCGGATTGTAATCGCAGACGGGGCAGAGATAGGGTTCATTGGCATGGGGCTGGTGCTGGTGCCAATCGTGATGTTTGCCTATACTCGCGCGAACATGAACAAGGACACCAAGATGCGAGAGGCGGAAGACAGAGGCGAGAAGTACGCCCCAGAGGAACTGAAGAAGCTTGGAGACAGAGCGCCAGATTTCCGCTACACCTTGTGATGTTTCTGGCTGGTTGTTGTGATAGATATGAAACACTTCCCTGTTCTTCGTCCCATATCATGTACTTATGTTGTCCATTTGCACGAGTCCTCGCAAACCCACAAACCACAGTCTCGTTTAGTGTTATATAAGGTGGGCGCTGCTGTCCAGACTGGCAGGTCGGCAATTCGGGCCGACTCCACCTCAAGGGCACTGCCATTTCGACCGCCAGCAAATCGGCCGTCGACGGTCTTGTCGAGGTCCACGAACTCTCCGCTGCATCATGTACCGTTCACATCCCGTCTTATGCCAGTATTCAATGACGTCTTTTCATCGATATCCTGGAATTGTGTGAGTACACTGTGCAATGTTGGAGTCGTGAGCGGTTATGAATACTAAATTGTAGAGGTAGCGCTGGACCTGTGGAGCCTGAGCGCAGGCATCATGGAGTCTTGGATAGTTACGCAGGGGTACACTCGGCCGACAAGAGGAAGGGTGTGATGAAGGAGTGACACGTAAGCCCTTCTTGCAATCCTGACTTTCATCGATCAGCGGTACAAGATCGGTTTACACCATTAGCGCAACGCCTGGAGCGGTCGAGGGCCAAGTTGCATTCTATCGCCCTGCAAGGTATCAACCAGATGGATGTACACTCGCTGGGAAGATAGAAAAATAACGTTGTTCTGGACTTCGATTTCAACATTTCTGTCGGCCATGCCCGTTCCACTCTAGTCGACGCGCACGCACGGAAAGCCAAGTACAGGCGTTTAATGACGTCTATGCACCACTCCGTTCCCCACAGTCCCCATTTCCAACAAGAAGCCACCGACTTTAGTCGACCATCAACGGATTCGGGGTAGAGGATGGACAATATAGCACACACGTAGGCCATCCGTATCGATGCGAACCCCACACTCATTCCGCTGCGAACCTCAGTTTCTTCCTGGACTAGGTATCCAACCGCTACACCATTCGCTATGTCGATCAACACCCCAGCATCCGCTCCGACGCACAACGAGAAGGCCAATCATACAGATAAGACCTCATTCGAGGGGCAAGAGTCCTTCGTCGGGCGGCGAACCGCATCTATCCCCTCAGATCGCAAGTCCTCGGAGAACCTGAATGCGAAGCTCGCGAACCCGCTCGCCGGGATCCCCCATGAGCAGCTTATGGCGGACGCTGCCGAATTCGCCCGGGCTCACGGTCTGGAAGAATACACCGAGACCATACAGAAGGGTGCCCTCGTCGCACAGGACCCACCGGCATTCGAAAGCCATCCGCTCCTGAACGACGACGACCGGAACGCGCTTCGGAGAGAGTTCACGCACAAATGGGTCCAGCCATGGACGCTGTACTACCTCGTCGTGATGTGCTCGATCGCGGCTGCTGTGCAGGGTGTATGTTTTCCTACCCGTCTCCTCGTACCATGGTCCCGAGCGCTGACATGGATCTCGTGTAGATGGATGAATCCGTTATCAATGGAGCGAATCTCTTCTTCCCCGCACAGTTTGGGATCGATCCAGGAAATGGGAATGGAGCGAACAGGAATCAATGGTTGTTAGGCCTCGTCAACTCGGCTCCATACGTATGTCGTTCGTGCCGCTTCTCCTCCTTCCTTGTAAGCTAACATCTTTTGGATTCAGTTGTGCTGCGGTATACTCGGCTGCTGGCTGACAGATCCCGTACGTCCTTGTTCATTTTCTTCCGTCCGCGACATACCGAGACTCTACTCCCCCAGCTGAATAGATGGCTGGGACGGCGCGGCGCGATATTCGTGACCGCCATGCTCTCGTTCCTGACATGCATATGGCAAGGCGTCACCAACTCATGGCCTCACCTTTTCGTCGCGCGGTTCGTCCTTGGCCTCGGTATCGGCCCGAAGAGTGCCACTGTTCCCGTCTACTCTGCAGAGTGTGTCCTTCGTTCACAGACGACTGCTTGTGCGATATCTAATGCACATCCGGTAGATGTGCGCCGCCCCTCATCCGTGGCGCTTTGGTCATGATGTGGCAAACCTGGACTGCGTTCGGGATCATGATCGGCTACGTCATGGACCTCGCGTTCCAAAACGTCCCAGATCCCGCTGGCATCCGTGGCCTGAACTGGCGGCTGATGCTCGGAAGCGTATGTAATATCCTGTCTCGTCGATCACTCCTGCCCGTTGACATGGTGTCTGGTGTCTGCGTTCAGGCCGGCATACCCGCGCTCTTCATCGCCCTTCAGGTCTTCTTCTGTCCTGAGTCTCCACGTTGGTACATGATGAAGGGCCGCCACGCGAAGGCCTTTGAGTCTCTCCGGCGACTGCGCCGCAGCGACCTCCAGGCCGCGCGCGATCTCTACTGTACGTCCGTGGGCCCGCCTCTCCTCCGAAGAGTCCCGCTGAGCTCGTGCGTGTCTGCCCTCTTCCTACAGATATGTACGTCCTGCTCGCGGCCGAGAAGGAGGCATCCGCGCGGACGCGCAACAAGTTCGTCGAGCTCTTCCGCGTGCCGCGGAACCGGCGGGCGGCGCTCGCATCCGCAATCGTGATGTTCATGCAGCAGTTCTGCGGCGTGAATGCGATCGCGTACTACTCGTCCAACATCTTTGTCCAGGGCGGCTTCTCGCGCACTTCCGCGCTCATCGCGTCCTTTGGATTCGGGGCGGTCAACTTTGTCTTCGCCGGCCCCGCGATCTGGACCATCGACACCTTCGGCCGCCGCAACTTGCTCCTTGTCTCGTTCCCGCTCATGGCTGCGATGCTGCTCATGACCGGGTTTGCTTTGTGAGTAGCGCGATCATCGAGTAGTTTGTGTTATCATGTATTCTGACTCCGACTGCACCGCTGGCAGCTGGATCCCGATGTCGAGCCCGGCGCACGTCGGTGTGATCGCACTCGGGATCTACCTCTTCACGGCCGCCTACTCACCCGGGGAAGGCCCGGTTCCGTTCACCGTACGTACCAGATCGCATACCTCTGTGAAGCTTGGCGCTATGATCCATTCGCTGACTCCCTGCCCTTCTTTTCCCGGTCCCTTATTTTCGCAGTATTCGGCAGAAGCGTTCCCGCTATACGTGCGCGACATCGGCATGTCCATGGCGACAGCCCTTTTGTGGTTCTTGTACGTTCAGAGTTCACCGTTCAGAGTTCTGTCGTCCGCTCCCGGGGACCATCGAGCCCCGGGCCCGAGTCTCGAGAGAAGGCCGGACTGACTCACCTCACTCGTCTCCCTAGCAACTTCGTCATCGCGCTCACCGTCCCGGCGCTCCTGGGCGCATGGACACCGCAGGGGACGTTTGGATGGTTCGCAGCATGGAAGTGAGTGTCTCCTCCGGATCCCTTTCTCACCCCATGACGTCAGCTTGTACTAAGATGCCTACTGACTGATCCGCGTTCTACCGCATCCGCTGGCTGCAGCATCTTCGGATTCTTCGCCGCGCTTCTCTTCGTGCCCGAGACCAAGGCGCTCTCCCTCGAGGAGCTCGACCAAGGTCCGTTCTGCGTCATCCGCGTCATCTTCCCCCTCCCATCCCTCTGTCGTTCATCGGCGGACGGATGCTAATGACCTCGTTCTCCTCCCTCCCTCTGCTTCCAGTGTTCTCCGTCCCGACGCACACGCACGCCGCGTACCAGCTGAAGGCGTTCGGGCACAAGTTCAATATGTACGTTCTGCGACGCAAGGTCGGAGACATGCCGCCGCTGTACGAGCACGAAGACGCCGCCGGGGAGAAGACGTATACCTCTGGCAGCTTCAGTGCTGCGTAGACCCATCTTGGAAATGTTTACCCTATGGACTGACAAGACGAATACCCTGGGCCTAAGTAATGTATAACCGCGGACTAATTCTCGAGCCTTCGGTGTCGGTCGCTGCAGACCTCATTTCTGTGTATCTGCAGCTCATTCTGTGTATGAGTATGGTAATACCCTCTGGACAATTGTAGTGGCTCCCCATCGCAATATCCTAATACACGAGACGAATCACGAACGTGGTTGTGGGTGGTGGCTGGCTTGGAGTAAGATTGAAACATGAAATTCAGCAAAGAATTGTAGTAGTCCATAGGTGCACATAGTCCCTATCAAATCAATACGCCCATCCATCCCGAAACACCCATCTAACCCTAACTGAACAGAGAGGAAAGTCGATAGACATAACTATTGTAATAGTAAACCACACCGCAGCCAGCTCACTGTGAGCACACCAAGCCCATCTCGCGCGAACCTCTGAGCGTCGTCTCTATCCGGTCCACGGCGGGTCGGGGAACGCCCAAGCCGGACGTCGATAGGCTCGACGCGATGCCGTTGAACGCGAGCTGCGTCATCGCGAGAGATTCGGGATCATAAGCCTTGACGGCCAGGCTCAGCAAGTATTGACGAACGTTGAGCCTGGAACGAGCACAGCACGTCAAATGTCAATTGGGCGATGGAAGAGCGGGAGGAGGGACGCCGGACGGACGTTGTGATAAATGCGTATGCGTAGGCTGGGCATGGGCGGATCAGTACCGCCATAGTACGCGAGAAAAAAAGAGGGAAAGAAGGAAGTACGTTTGGCGAGGAGGAAGTTAAACAGAAGCACTGTCAGGCTCTTTGTCGATGCGACGTACTGAGAAAACATGAGCCCCCGGAAGGCGGAAGGCAGCAGCAGTGTAGGCTTACCGTTACCAACGCTGCGACGTTGAACGGCCTGCATGGGTGTTCACGAATCACGTCAGCGATACAGGCAGGCTGGAGCAGATAGTGAGGGCACTCGGACGGACGTGGTCATCATTCCCGTAGTGACGGTGAGCAGGATTACCTTCGTGAGGAAGTCGTTGTGCTTCCGCAGCCCCGAGCGCGCCTTGTGTAAATGCGCCGCCAACGTGGCCGAGAGCACGCATTCGGTAACTATTGCCGAGCAGAGCGCTGCGATCCCGTGGGGCTGCAAGAGGAGAGGATGCGAAATGAGAGCCGGCAGATCAGCTCCACGGCCTCCAGACAACTGTCGACTGGCACGGACGGACTCGCCTTGACTTTGATCAGTCCGATCATGAGGCTGTCGAAGCCGTACCTGCCACGACGCCGTCAGAAATCGCGACTTGCAGAACCTCTAAGGGCCACACTGACCCTCGAATCGCAAATGCTGTACGGTTGAGTTAGTTCTGGATTTACAAGGGAGCAGCTAGAAGGCTCACAGGTATTGAGCGCTGTTGAGTAGTGCGCAAAAATGACCATTGATAGCTATGGCAACGTTCGTGGAGAAACGGAAGGAAGCGTCTTACCGGCAGTTATTATCGTAAGACCAGCCTGTGAATCAAGACGTTAGGGTAAAAGGTTGTACTGGTGAATTTGACTGACCGCTAATCCGAACAGCGTATAGTTATGGCTCACTAGCACGTGCCAAGTCAGGTTATCACTCACGGCAACAATATAGTATGAGGTACGACACATACGGCGCCATAGTCGTACGAGCAAGAAGCTATCGGGGCCCCTTAGATACGGATCCCTATCTGGAGCGTGAAATGAGATACTTACATGTTGAAAAGAAGTGCAGATATTGCCTATGCCATGATATAAATTAGTTTGCCAGTTGTGCTCCTTGGAAGCTGACGGTAGGGCTACTGACCAGGAGCAGTGCCTCTGTCTAAAGGGTACAATGCGTTTGCGAAGATCGATCGGCATGGGAAGACGAGACTCACAGGTACACTCCTAAAAATTACGAAGGAAATCAATCCAGCAGCTTCTCCCGAAAATGTATGAATGACGTACCATGGAAGTGACGTAACAGGTGCATATGCATCGCCGAAGTGCAGGACCAGGTAGTGGTAACCGATGTGCAGTATGAGGACTTGCTGGAATGTGTCGACGAGCCTGCATAAAGATAAAGTTGGGTTATGAGCGGGCTATCTCTCTCGGACCCACGCGTCTTACAACAATGCTAAAACCTGTATTATGCTACGTCAGCGGAGGGGAGAAGAGCTCGGATCCAGAGAGCGTACGGACTCCATAACGAAGCATCGGCCGATCTTCTTTTGATCGGGCAGAATGACAATACGAGAATATCTGCATGCATGTCGCGCCATAGACTCTGCAAGTAGAACTGTGAGGTGGGATCGCGTTCGAGGAGGTTTGCATTGGAGGGCCTACATCGACGAGAGACCCACAGCGAAGAAGAGGATACCGAAAGTGTCGTCGACGTTGGGCTCCATGTTAGTATGACACGCAATCTTCAGGTCTGAATACCCAAACCGACATTTTACGAGTTGTGCCTTATATTGGAGGTGTCCATGCCACGAGGGCGTCCGGCTAACCGGTTAAGATGTAAGTGCAGTCCCGTTGAGGATGCTTGGAGGCAATGTTCATTTGCTGGGGGCCATGCCGGGCACTGCTCCGCGCGGCCAAAAAAGAGTGGAACCACGTTCGAGTTTAGTCGGGATTGCGAAGGAGCACTACCATTTTCGATCAGCCACGAAGGTGGATAGAGTTGCTGAAAGGCGAATCCGGCGCGTCCCGTCGCTGCAACCTTAGCCGGGAAGGTCCCGTCGAACCTTGTTGGGCCACCAGGCGTTTCAGGTACTCGCAGCCAACTTCCGACCGTCCGCCGGATGTCGCTCGAACCGATTCGATGTGCCAGCGAAGTCGGGTAAGTCCAGTATACAACGGACATTAGCGACACTCAGAGACTAACATCACTGTTGTACATACTAAGCACTTCGAGCGACGGTCGTAACACCGGCCCAGGATGCGAATGGTGGCGTTCCTGCGAGGAATCCAGGCTGGAGCAAAGCTGTGACGTCAGGAAGGTCTCGAAGCACTGATGGGTTCCATTCCAGCCTTTGGACGCGGCGTGGAGACACCGGATGACGAGCGCTCCTCTTGACTTGAAAATGTATTGCGGGCACAGCGTCCTTGTAAGATGAAACTCGCGGCCTTTGGCATGAATACGTGCGAATATGCCTGTGCGTAACCCCCAACACTGAACTCCGGTTCGTATAACCTTCGTCGCATTGACTGACAAACTGCAGCTGTCGGTGACAAAGCGCTTCTGCTGTGAAGAACATGTTATCAGCCATCCAGTACGATCGGTTACACCAAAGGACCGACTTGGAAGACATGAGTCATTGTGAGACGTGAGTAGCGACATCGGCGAGATGGGATGGAGACTGGGACTCGAGATACAAGCGTTCGAGTGCGCATGCAAGTTCAACTTGAAGACGCCGATCGGCCCGCTTCGGGTGCGGCTGTGTGGTCCAGTTACGTAATCATTAGTGAATCGGGTCTCAAGGCGTCTGGTCACCGACGGTGGGGGCCCACCATCACCTTCTCCTCGAGCCTTCCTCACCGGGACTTCTATCAGTAGGAGTTCGACAAAAGGACGAAGATCACTCACTAAAGAGGGCAGCACGCTGCAGGAGAAGGCGGAGACCATTCTCGTTGTCTCACTTGGACATAAAGCTTACTTACTAGCCTATAGGGAGGTCCGCCGAGCTCATGCGTTGATGCAGAGTCTCCTGCAGTGGCAAACTAGATATCAAATTCTACGAGCTCAAACACATCTGTGACCTAGGCCTCGTGGATGGGGAACAAAGTGGCAGCCCGACAGCTCGAGTGGGCCCGCGCGATGACCCATCCCACGCCTTGTTCCCAAGATCACCCAGGCTCCTCTCCATCTGAAGCTCGGTCGTCTTTCAATCCGTAATATCGAATTCTCAAGCAAGGTGTGACACCGGATGTGCAGCTTTGAAGCAATAGAGGCATGTTATTTGGATGGATGGCATTCGTGGCGGTAATGCTGGCGAACACCAGTTGGCGTCTTCAAATTGAACTCCTCCCAGTACGAGCCGTTGTCCCACCTCGCCGATGTTTTGCTCATGTTTTACAATGAATCAGGTCGTCTGATAAAGGCGCCCTATGCGTATCCGACTGGTCGGCCCTCGATTGTACCGACAGACACTCGATCGCGGTACACTGTTCCCTCCAGTAAGGATGGCTTGGTTACAGACCAATGCAGTCTGTCCGTGACCCCCAGCAAGATCTAAATGTGCGTCCGCTATGTCTCGAATATTATACGAACCGGCATTCCAAGGTTTGTGTTGTACACAGATATGTTCCCATTTATTTACGTCAAAGGCCTCGACCGCAGTCTGACATCGACGCCATGTTGCGGCAAGCGGTCCATAACGCTGGTTATTTTTACTTGAATGCGCTCGCCAGTGCTTCGAGTATACCTAACGTCGAAACCCCATTCACAATAATGAAGTTCACAATAATGAAGTTGACTCCTTCATTTTGTCTTGGCAGGGGTAGGTGCAGGATCTCGATGTTAGGGGAGCTGGCGGTGAGCGCGTCCCCTACTCTCCTGCTCAAACAGGTCATCCCCCCACCGATTCGTTGTCCTTCAACCCACGTAACTTCCGGATTGATTCAAGA
Source organism: Ganoderma meredithae (assembly GCA_022814645.1). NCBI lineage: Eukaryota > Fungi > Basidiomycota > Agaricomycetes > Polyporales > Polyporaceae > Ganoderma > Ganoderma meredithae. The sequence goes on along the minus strand of JAKLMY010000067.1, from coordinate 44,411 downwards.
ACAAGCAAAAAAAATAAAGACTACCAGTGGTATACGCAACATATCCGAGTCCCAAGAACCTCTCCCTATAGTGCGTGTCCCTGCCCCCATCCTCATCCTCCGCGCGATTGAAAATATTGACAGAAAAGTGTTTCAGTACGAAATCCAGGTCCAGGAAACTGCATTCATGTCCCGTCCCGGCCTTACATGGAATAGTGGTGGTATGGCGGGGGGAGCGTCTGCAGGGTCCTCGTGTCGCTGGCGCTGAGCGCGTCCCACTCTTCCCGCTCGCTCGCGCTGTCCACCGCATTGTCAATCTCCGTGCCCGTCAGGCGTCCCACGCGCGTGTGCGACGCAGCCTCCACTTCCATTATCGCGTCGAACGTGTCCAGGTCGCTCGAGGCCGCAATGGTGCTGGGGATGACGTGCGACGACGGGCGAATTGAGCCTCGGCGGACGAGGAGCGGGTCGATCGGTGAGTCCATGTATCTGTCCTCGGGAAGTCGTGTTCTGGTGTTGGTTGAGAGGAGTGACGGACGTCCCACGGAGGTCCTGGTAGTCACGGTGGTCGCAGTGGCCGGAGCGAAGTCCGACTGCCACCCGGACGCCTGCGCGTCGGTGCTCCGCGGCGGGGGCCGCTGTATCACCAGCACGTTGTCGTCATCCTTATCGTCTGGATTGAACGTGCCGCTGCCCTGGCCGGACGCCCATGGAGGTGACGAGCCCGCCCATGCGCGCTGTGCGACGACGGCCCGGCTGGGGGACTCGATGTCGGCGAGCAGCGGGCGCGATTCTTGGTTGAGGTCTGCAAAGATTGAATGCACATCAGCATCTAGCTTACGGGTCTCCGCGGATGGCGTAGCAGGATATATAGAGAGCGGGGGACTCACCGGCACGTTCGCCCGACGAGCGAACGATATTTCGTCTGTGTGAGACCCTTCTGTGGAGCCAGAAGGCGAGCGCACATAGCCCCACGACGAAAACGATGACGGCAATTCCAATCGCCGCCTTTACGCCGGGACTCAGCGGATGCGATCTTGGCTTTGCGGACCGTGTTGGCGGCGGGGACGGGGAAGATGTGGGTGTGGACGTGGACAATGACGGAGACGTTGATGTTCCGGAAGATGAGGGTGCACTAGTTGGTGACTGCGTCGGCTCGGGCGTTGAGGTGAGGGTTGTTGCGAATGGCTGCTCGTCGTCGCGGAAGAAGAGGAAGTCGACGTCGACGAGATGGAAGTGCTTTCCAGCGCTGTTGATGAAAATGGTGGTGACGGTGACGTTGATGATATGGGGGTCGGGGTCGCGATTACCGAAGACGGGCCTTTCGTGGTCGTCTGCGATGTACTGGGGGTGGTCACAGTGACCGTGGTCGGAGGGGGAGTCGTGCTGGGCCTCACAGGTGAGACGATATCGGTGGTCGTCCATGCGGGAGTCGGTGCCGCCGATGGAGGACTCGCGTCTTGCTGTGGGATGCACTCACTGGGCGATCCTGGCCCGACGGGGATCTGTGCTGTCTCTGCGCTTGCACCGGTGGAGTCGATGATCTTTGCTATCACGTTCCTCTGTTCGACCTTTCCCCCTGCCAGCCACTCCATAGACGTTCCAGCGAGGCCAGAGAAGTCCTCGAGCTGTGTGCCCAGGTTGACATCCCATATTTGGAGATCGTAGGGGGCTACACCGCCAGACCAGCTGAGCAGCACCGTGGAGCAGTAGGTTTGGGCTGGGATATTCGGGTTGTCAAAATTGAGTGCAGATGCGGCTTGAACGGCTATCAGCAAGCATAGCAGCAGCGTCAGAATCGAAGGAGGGGGGAAGGGAGTTCGCAGCAAAGATACGGCATGTGCTAGATTGTGGACCAAGTTCCATGTACGGTTGCGGAATGGAGACGGCTTTGGCATTCGGGGGTCCTTGGGTGCGAGGTCTGCAAATGGTACGTTATTAAGCTGGCCATATAATCACTGACAGTGGACGTACGCTGCAAATACCGAGACCTCCCGCCTTCTCGGTGCAATTGGGATATCATAACGGAGGAAGCTCCCGATGTGCGTTCTGACGCGGCTCGGGCTCCAGATAAATCGTGTTTCAATACCAGGTTGTTTTTTGTTGTTGTTGTTGTTGTTGTTGTTGTTGTTGTTGTTGTTGTTGTTGTTGTTGTCGAGGGTCAAGCTTGACTGGAAAAGAGCGACGGGGGTAATGCAGCCAGCGCAAGAGGGAGAACCTAGCTGCGTATATATGGGTCCATCTACTGATTGATTGAGGTTCGAACCGTCGTGCCACGCTCAGCAGACAACGTTCTCCCCCCAGATATGGCAAGTGCGCGGCATGTTCTCTGCCCCTTCTAGGCCGCCCGCGAAGCGACGAAGAGCTCGGCACCATCGCGATTATCAGCTCCTCCTCGTAGTAACGGTAAACGGCTTCCTTCGTTGGACGTAGGGGGCCTAGTTAACCTGATGATCATGGATACGACCCGCGTGCACGTTTATGGTCGAACGCTGCACAAAGGCGTCGGAGGGCTGCCATGTGCATGTGTACCTTGGACTAGCCCATGGAAGAGGGAGGCTCTATACCACATTTGCACGAGCCTTCTCGACGGGCCGGGGACTCGCGAAGACCAACAAGTTGGTCCTTTTGACTCTGCGGAAGAAGACAAGCACACACTCAACTGTCAACGCAGCGGCCATCCTCGGCTCAACTCTCCGAATCCTTAGCTAGTCAGCGGTCCCACAGCCGCAGTACCGTGACGTCCCAAAAACGTAGCGTGCAGTGTACAATGATGTGCCTAACAGTTCCGAAAGATGCATCCCCCCCCTCCAAGAAAAAAAGAAGTACCGTAAAGTACCAGCGTTCAGATACAAGCAATTAAGAAACCGATGAATTATTATAGTGGCGATACGGTGGCGGGAGCATCGTGATCGCCGTGTCCTCCAGCAGCGCTGTCAACCCAGGTGGGCCCCCCGCGAGGCGCACCCCGCCGTCGCTCTCGATTATCGTCAGACGCGTCTGCACCTCAACGACCGTGCTCCCTACTTCTCCATCCTCACCTCTGTCTCCGTCTTCTGTGAGCTTCGGGTCTGGGCCAACATCGCGCGGCGAAGGCCGCGTCTCTGGCAACCTTCCGCGCGCCTCAGTTCCCATGGGCACGCCAGCTCCCGCAAGTGACTCTGCAGCCACCGCAGTTGTCGTCCCGCCCCCGCGAGCTGCCGGCCACACCTCGCGTACACGCTTCACGTTCTCCATCTGTCGGAGAGGCGGCAGGACACCGATCGTGTGGGGAACCTGGGCGCGCCGCTGATCGAAGCCGAAGTCGAAGGGTTGGGGCGTCGGCGGCTCGACTGAGAGGCTGTTCGCCGCGGCGCGCACGTGCAGGACGTAGCCCTCATCCAGATCTCCGCCCTCGCAGCGCGATGAATCACCGTGGAGGAGGGCGGAGGGCGCCGCAGTCGTCGTCGAAAAGACAGCCGAGTACGCATGGCGGCGGATGGCGGCCTTGCTGGACCTGGACTTTGAGCCCGACACCGAGGGTTCGTGCTGCGTCGACCTGGACGAGTTGAGGGCTGCGTTAAAAAATAGGCGCGATCAGGGAGACGTCAGGTCAGCCTTCGATTCGAAGTGATTCAGGACGAGAAGCGTATATGGCGACTGAGGCGAGGTAGGAGATGGGAGCGGGAGTGAGCTGGGGAGGCGCACCTGTGTACTTGTCGTCGTCCTCGGATGCACGAATCCTGTCGCGCGTGCGTCGCCGGACGAGCCACCACCAGGTGACCAGGCCGATGAGCATCGCTAGGATTGCCACGGCGCCGAGCACTATCCCGGCGATCTCGCCCGCCGGCATCGAGGAGTTGCGGTGGGGGTGCAGCGCAGTAGAGTGCTCCGCTGGTGTAGTAGAAGTAGAGGAGGTTGCGAGGGAGGACGTCAATCCGTCAGTTGACAATCCATCAGTTGACGATGGAGTTTCTGTCGTTGGAGATGTGAATGTTGCGTTGCTAGGCTGTAGCGGGGTTGACGTTCTTGAAAGGGATTGAAACGGAGAAGAGGGCGGACTCCGAGTGGGTGTCGCGGTTACCAGCGTGCTCGAAGGTGTCAGCGCTGGGCTTGAAGGCTGGATTGTCGGGATTTCCGTGACAGTGGAAGGTGGCGTGTCTGGGGGACGCGCGGATGCGCCGGTCGTTGTCGAAGGGACTAAAGTAGTTACTGAAGTGGTGGGCAGGGAGGCAGGAATGGATGACGAGCAGGCCGCGGACTGCACCACAAAGTCGTTGGTGTCATCCTCGAAGTCGTCGTCATCAAATACTACGGCGTATAAGAGCCTTCCCACCGCACGCTGATGTGGAGTCCAGCTAAATGAACTGCTCTCAATGGTGTCGAATTCCTGGAAGGTGTTTCCGGTGTTATCGTTGTAGATGACCAACGAGAATGGGGAGAACCCGCCAGTCCAAGTGAATGTGACAGGGTTGCATGGTGTCAAGCCCGAAAATGTGATGGTGTCGAAGGTGGGACCCTCCTGTCGTCGGCCTTGAACAGCAGTAAGGATCGCGAGAAAGGACGAGAGGACCTTCAGAGGATGTCGTGATGGGGATAGAGAGAAATAATTCGACGACCTCCAAGAATATGAGTGCCATGCACAATGGGAGCAGAAGAGCATCGTCCACAGAGGCCTGTGATGATGGTCCGGATGAGATTTCTGGTGGCGCATAAGCAGTGACCATTTAGGTGATACATTGCATGCCCACCTACCTCAAATACTGATTGCCCTCTCATAGATCTTTGGAGGTTACGTCGTATGCACCTCGTTGGAAGTCAGTCGCACTCTGTGGTGTTAAACGTGCAGTGAGTAGGTCATATAGTATTAAGGGAAAAGACTCACCAGATACCGAAGGAACTCCAAAATCAGGGAGCCTGTGAGGAACGTCAGGCGAAGTGGTTCGAGGCTCGGCTCAAATACGAAAGTGGGGACTCCGGGCAGCGTATATACATATGGGAGGCTGAGAGTTATATGTGGGAGTGAGACCCGCGAGGAACCAAGGGGGCCTTGAGGTATGGCTACCACCTGATGATCGTTGTGGTGGAAGCCGATAACACAACATGAACAACGGGACCTTTAGTACGACTAGTCCTCGATCATGACAGCAGTATCAGACTGTAGAGTACAGTGCCCGTGAAGCCTTCCGTTCCAAGAACCTGAGAAGGATTTAGCCGGTCTCAGCGACTATGGAAAGATGATGATACGTATGTGTCCCACGATATCCGGCGGTTGGCATCGAGAAGACGAGGCGAAAGCCTGCCCTGGACGGTGCGCATCATTCAATGTCTATTAGCAATAAAGTCGATGTCAGTGTATGCATGGGGGTGCGTAATGTGCTGGTAAAATCGAACCTCAGCGAGTCTGCAACGAATGGAACTTCAAATTATACCTTTATTCCCGATGATGACGCGCATCTGAGAGGGGAGACCGGATCAAAGAATTCGAAGTTAGAGTTAGTTGAGCCGAATGCACGGCAAGGTTTCTTGAAACAGTTGAAAGGGGTGATAGACAGCTGTAATGAATAAATTCTATCCAGTTTCTGGAGGTTGCCGATCAACATGAACCCTCCCGCGCCAGAGCATTCGTTACTATTCGGGGGTTTCGTCATTTTGTGCCAGAAAAAGGGGCTGTCAACAGATCATTTAACCAATCAACAATGAGAACTGACATGTTGAAAGGACTTTCATCCGGAATAAAATGAGAAAACCCCCGATGTGTTAGTACTCCGGGCAAGGGGCAAACGGGACTCAGACGCTGAGAAAGTGGATCCGTGACGTTGAAGAGATTGCCGCACACTCACCGCAATTGACATAAACCCGGTGGAAGCGCACCATCATCGACCGAGGAGTGTCGTCCTGGACAACAGGAGAATGGTGACTAGGAGACCCGTCGAGTTTTCCGACTTCTGCTGGTGGATCTTCATTCCGGGAGAGGCTTGGAAGGTGGAACACGAAGTACAACGTACGGTAGGAAGTCAAAGGTGTGTTGACAGAGGCATCGAGAGGACGTTGTCAAGTGACGACAAGCGAAGTTGCTCCAGATGCGGATGCAGTCGTATTGTGTAATATATTCCAAGTTCTACGGGTTGTCAAATCTCACGGTTTAGATTACAAGATTCTAAAAGCATTGACCTGACCATGGAATACCTGCGATATGCAACTGAATTCGAAGGCCAAACATTCCTAGGAGGCCACTAACGGCTACCGCAGGCTGAGGCGATGGAAGCAGCCTGATAGAATTCGATGATGACACGTTCTTCGTCGACCTGGACATATCCAAACACATCTCCCAACCGACAATACCCTACGATCATGTCAGTCTCCAATACTCTCTAGGACGATGATTCACAGTGGTTTTTGGGTATTCCGTGGACAGCACTAGGAGTGCAGGATACGCTGTACACGGCTGCTCCTGCCACGACACTCGAAGACGACGGTCTTAGATTGCGTGCGCTCACGGAGGCCATCGGAAGGCGACCTTAACGGTCGAGAGCCCTGACCTTGTCCCCCCACTCGCCACCAACGCGCAGGTGGAGGAATTGAAGCGACAGGGCTGGGTCGTCCTATGGTACAAGAAGGCTGTGAGTCGATACTATCGACATCCACCGTGCTAACAAGCGGTCCACTGATGTTCCCATCCCAATGCGCCATCTACCTATGATTACAGGAGCTCGAGGGGAGTCGGAACTTGGAGTGAGTGATGCATGGGTGCCCTAGTGTTCGATGTGATCGCGGCGAAGGCGATACGTGATCGAAAGTGGGAAGATTAGCATATATCCTGTGAGGGTACGGAATGTAACACTGTCCCTGGGGAAGGAGCACACCCAGTTTACCCATAATCGTCTGCTCGTCTGCTCTGGAGCCCAGCGCACCATCTCGCTCCTCCATGCATAACAGCCTTTTCCGCGACGTGCTGCATATCGCGCCGCGCCGCTGGCGCATAAGGCTTACGTGGTCGCTCCCGTGGACTTCCAATATACAGTTGTCGGTGAGCGCAACGCACAGACGACGCGTCAATCAGTCGAAAAGGCGCGGTCGAATCGACGTCATCGGAATCGCTGGTAGGGCGGAGGCTGGACCGTCCATCTCCTAGAGTCGTTTACGTCTTCTTCGCCATCGAGCACTTCGCCCGGCAAGCCCCCCGCAAGCCGCACGCCCCCGTCTTCCTCGAATCGCATGAACTGAGCCCCTACGGACCTCTCTTCCGCCGGGAGAGCCACGTAGCTTTGTGCGATCCTTGAGTCGGGCCCGCGAGTGGGCTGAGGCGGCGGCACGGGGAGCTCCCTCGGGAGAGAGTCTGGCTTCGAGTCCGAGTCGGTCGGAAGGGTATGCATATGGTGACTTGCCGGTGCGGAGTCGATACTGGAAGGTTTCTGCATACTGTCGTCGACGGCGTTTAACGCACGGCCCTGCATGTCGACAGGGCCTCCGGGAGAACTTGGAGGGAAGAACGACTCGGGGGCGTTCCTCAGGTGCGCTGCGCCGTACTCGTCCCACGGGCCACGATACGATGCTGGTACGTAATCTTCGCTGCCCGTCGGAAGGAGAAGCTGACGGGTGCCGTCGCGGTCACTGTAGCCGGGCTCTGCGAATGGGTCCGGTGACCTGGAAGACGAAGGCGAAGACGAAAACGGGACCGCGGCTGGGAGCGGTCCCAGGCGGTGACCTTCAAGCGCGGACGTCACTGCCCCGGAAGACATCGACATCTGCGGCCTGGCGGAACGGATCCTGGGGCTCATGTCGGAGTCTGTGGGCAGGGCAGGGCGGTCAGTCACAACTCAGTCCCCACCCCAGGTTCAACGCCTTTGCGTTGCGGTAGATGGATAGATATGGGGCTAACCTTCAGACATGTCCGAGCCTAGAGCGTCCATTTCTCCTCTGACGGAGGCCGGTCGCCTCCTGCGCCTGCAGCAGAACCAGACCATCATCCCCGCGAAGACGAGCACGGCTAAACCTGCGACCGCTACTCCAGCGATGGCTCCCGTGCTCAAGATAGCGCGATGGGGAGTCGTACTGGCATTACTTGCGCTGTCGGTCGGAGTGTGCACGATCGTGTTTTCTGTAAAGACAATGGCACTAGTCCCGCTACGAGTGGACGACGATGGCGAACTTGAAGATAATGACATAATGAATGGTGAAGGGGAAGAAGAAGGCGTGGAAGACGGAGAGCGCAAGCTAGTAGACGGGGGCTCACTTGTAGGTGTCGCGGTACTCGATGTGGTTGTTGTAGGTGCTTCTGTCTGACTCGACGTAGTGCTGCCAGTGGAGGTGGTAGTGGACGAAGTCGTAGTAGAAGTCGTGGTGGAAGAAGTTTTAGTGTTGGTCTGTGACGTCGTAGTAGATCCGCCGGATGAAGTGGAGTCAAAGCAGCTGGTGTCGTCGCTCGGTTGGATCATCAGGGGGCCAGCACTTGCGACGTGGTTCGCGCTGTCGCGTAGCTCGAAGGAAACGGTATGCCCCGCAGGAACGGGCATGACCCAAGGGAATCCGTCGCCGCTCAATGGATAAATTCCGTAGGATGCATTCCAGGGTAGGCTTACGGAAACCGAGAGAGTGTACGTTGGCGTCCCGCCTGTCCATGCGAAGGCGTACGCTTGGCACTGTACGGGGGTAGGTAGTGGCTGCAGGAAGGCGAAGCTGTCCTGGGTCGATGCTGGGGGAACAAGGACAAGAATTGCGAGACATGCGATGAGCCAGGATAGTGCAGCGAAAGGCGCGAGGTCGCGTAGCTCCATACGTGGAAGTGGGAGGGAGGAGAAGATAGAGTTGAGTCCCCAGATGCTGCAAGTCCCAACTTTGCCATCGTGGCGTCTGAACGATGGCACGTCTGATAAGGTTGCGGACTCAACACGTCCGAATAGTCAGGACCCGCATCGCATCTCATAGAATCATCACACACCTATCAATATCCTCATCAGCAAGTTATCGGCATACGCACCGGTTTGGAGGATCGAGGCTTGAAATGAGGCGAGCGGTGGTCAGGCCAGTGCCGAATATCAAGGGTGTTGCGGCACGGAACACTTACCAACTGGTACAGTACACAACGCTCATATACCAGAATACATTGCAGCCTACGTTCATTCGTCTTCGGCCAAGGAATTGTCAATATAAACTCCTGCGCCCTCACTCAGAAAGATCGTCGACCGACCCATGGCCACCTACTAACTGAAACCCTCCAACTTGAAGACCGCATCGCTTCCCAAACTTCCGCGCACCACTCAATGCAGAATCCGTCAAAGTCCTCACACTGAGGAGAAATAAACTTTTCGATGTCCAGGAAAGTCTGAGGATAGCCTTCTGAAAGCGACGCTTTCCATCCAAATTTCGCCGCAGCGGAAAGTCTTCGGCAAGGCGCTAATGTGGAGCCCAGAAAGGCTCATGGGCCTGTGCGCCCAAGGAAAGGCGCTTTGCCGGAGACGTTCCTCCTCTGTGAACTATTCGGGAAGTTTTCATCATTTCCGCGGACTGTTCATTGCTGCGGAAAAGTTGATTTCCTCGCAGTGTCATGCCCTCCTTCGACGGATGACTGCGAGGACCGCATGCCCATGTCAGCCTCAGGCTCAAACAGTTCCGGCGAACGCGCTAGCACTCACTTGGAAATATAAATCACCGCCGGTAAGCGGCACATGTGGACGTAGGCCTTCATGCTCACGTACCACAACGCCTTGCGCCTCAGATTGGGTCGACCCAAATCCTGATGAAATGCGAGGACGAGAGCACGTTAAACACAGGCGCCCGCGCCTGTTCGTCAATACGCTCGCTGCGGCCTACCGGGTTGACGGCCCAATAGAGGCCGTAGAGCCTAGAGAAGGCCATGTGGACCATCGCGTTGCCAGCGAGCGCGGGGTTTCGAGGCCTATAGACGTCAGCGAGAAGGAAGGTACCCGCGTCCCTCAGCGCGATCCGAAGAGACAATGGCCCCGAAGACAGCATGCCTTGCGCGGCCGCTCGTAGGTTAGCTTCACCTCCGCCTGGAAGAGGGAAGGGAATCAGGAGGGAGAGGGCAAATCGGAAGCTATTTAATCCTGGTCTCGAATTGTCGAAACCGCTGGATGCGGAGATGGGGAGACGTTATCAGGTCTGGGTCGCACCCACTCCATTCGACCCATAATGGAGTTGGGATCGAGCATGTTGGGTTGATCACTGAAGGTTCTCACTGTGGCGGTGTCAGTCAGGAACATGCTGCTTCGCAAAAACATACCGGGACATGGCTGCCAGAGCAACGGACTCCTGCGGCTACGTGGCGAGGAGCAGGCACACGTGAACAATCCTGGTTCAACGAGAGCGTGCACATCATCTGCGCAGCCATCTCCGCGAATCTCGCTCGACGTAGTCCCGTGCGGAGGTTGGCGGTCACGTCGTTTTGGGGGGCGAGAAGGCAGAGACCGACTCCAGAACATATGGTGAACGCCACACTTACTGTCGTCACCGCCAGCCGATCGCGTACTGAACATCCCTCGACGAGATGGGAGCTCGCGAAACGCGTTCCTGGTGACCATAGGCACACCCACACGGTGCCGCCATGGGACCTTTCCCGTGGACAGCAGCAACATGAAGTAGACACTCACTTTAAGTCTACGAAGCCGACTTTCCTACTCACACCGCATAGTCCACCAGAGTTGACCCAATATCACTCTCCAAATTCTCCACACGCATGCCTCTCCCTGTCCACAAAGCTTGCGCCCGCATAGTAGTACCTGCACACAGTGGAATGGCCACGGAAGGAGCAAGAGGCCTGTCAAAGGCCGGCCGCCCTCCATCGTGGTAAAAGTCCTATAGCTCCATGTCAATCAGAATCGACCCGTCGCTTCAAAGTCGTAGGTACGGGGGAGGTACCGCTGGTCTTCACGCTTCAAGCTTCAGGCCCTGGCCCTTTAGTCCTATTCCTGCGTTTGTATCGAGCACTGAGCTCTACAGCGGCGGCCCTCTTGTGGAGGGGTAGATGTCATTGGCGTCGTCCGCCAGGGGAATGAGACACAGCGCCGGCTGTCCGACAGGAGGAAAGAGAGAGGAAGGTGGTCTATGCTGTAGTACGACGAAATGATTACCTGGTCGCTAATGTGACTTGTTGTGGCTTTCAATGCTTACAGTTATGTACATAAGCTTAATCGCATCAGGAGAGGGTAAAGGGTTCTAGACCTGCCCTAAACTGGGCAACTCCCGACTCGCAGACCAAGTCCATCATGGGCGTTCAACGACCCATCCAAATTCCTGCCACTGTATTCAGTGACGGTGGTCGCTGTTTACTCCCTCCTTCAGCATTTTTAGTTCTCCCCCCGCCCTTCGCTTCGCCATTTCCTCGTGTTCAACTTGTGAGGAACGAGCGAGATGCAGAGTCCGCGCACTCGGCCCTCAACAGGGCTACTGATTTTTGTAGATGGTGTGTCAAGGCTGGAAGTTTACAACATGGCCACTACGCCCTTGATCTTAAACTTTAAACCGACAGAAGCATGGATTTGCCACGATGGACGATGGACTGCAGACCACCCATCGCTCCTTGGTGCTCGCGACATCCCCTGCCTCAAGCCGTCCAAGGGACGAAACCCGGGCATGGGATGGGGTATATTCCCAACGAATCTCGACATCGCCTGTACCCAATACATCAGTCCCAGCACAGCGACCATGGCGCCGAGTCGAGAGTCGAAGAAAGAGAACGCCACCGCATCACCGGAATCGCTGATAGGGCGGAGGTTGGACCACCCATCTCCCAGAATCGTTTACGTCTCCAGCTTCGTCTAGCACCTCCCCCGGCAGTCCCCCAGCGAGACGCACGCCTCCATCCATCTCGAAGCGCATCGATGGAGCTCGAGCGCCGACCTCTGAAGCAGACCGTCCATCCGTCGGAACGGCCGCGGAGCCTTGCGACATCCCTCGAGACGGATGGGACGACGGGTCAGGCTTATCATCTGGTGTAACAACTGGGGGAGTCGCCGACTCGGGCGCGTCGAGACTGGTAGATTTCCGATTCTCGTCGTGGACGGTAAGGGGACGCCTCTCTGAGCACGATCCCGAGGGGGCGGGGAAGGAGATAAGAACGAGGCGCTCCTCGACTGTGCAGTACCGTCAGGCTGGAGATGAGACGATCCTGACACGGGAGCCTCGCTGTCTGAGCGGAGCAGAAGCTGATGAGAGCCATCCGACGACGTCCCAGAAGACGAGGACGGGCCCGGCAGCGGTCCAGGGTAGTTTGCGGGATGCGGAGCCACAGCCTCGGACATGTGCGGGTCCCCAGAACGGATTTCTGTGAACGAGGCGGTCAGTTGGAGTTTCAGGCAAGGAGAGAACAAGTGCTGACTTTCTGTCGTACCGGGGTCCGCTGTGCTCGTTTCTACCCCAGAGTGATAGGACCGCCGTTTGTGGCTGCGGCAGAACCACATCGTGAGCCCCGCGAGCACCAGTACGACTGCACCGCCGACCGCTACTCCCGCAATCGCGCCCGTACTCAAGGTAGCACGATGGGGAGTTGCACTGGGGCTATTCGCGTTGGTGGCTGCGGCAGGCGGGGCCGTGACCAAGATCGTGCTCACGATGCCGTCGCTAGTAGACGACGCTTGCGAGGTCGACAGGGTGGACGAGGTGGATGACGTGAATGGCGCTGCGGAAGACAGCGAGGTTGTTGAAGTCGAGGAAGAGGAAGGGGGCGGAGAAGAGGAAGAGGTAACGGTAACGGTAACGGAAGAAGACGAGGAAGAGGAAGGGGGCTGGCTGGAAGGCGCTTCACTGGTCGGTGGCACGGAGGTCGTCGGATCTGTGAAAGGCGCTGGAGACGAGGCTATCGGTGGGCTCGAGGAGGTGGTAGGAGGAAAGATAATAGTGGACTTCGGACTTGACGAAGTGGGCACGGCCGAGCTCAGGCAGCTATCATCGTTGCTCGACTGGATCGTCAGGGGGCCAGCTGTGGCTACATGGCTGGCATTGTCGAACAGCTCAAAGCTGACTGTATATCCAGCAGGGACGGGGATCATCCACGGAACACCTTGCCCTTCCAGCCCGGAAATCCCATAGGCCTTGCCCCAGTTGCCACTGACGGAGACGATGAGGTTGTAGGGCGGGGTCCCTCCGCTGGTCCAAGCAAACGCGTAATTTTGGCATTGTACGGGGGTAGGCAGTGGCTGCAGGAATCCAAAGCTGCTCTGGGTCAACGCTGTAGGAACAAAGACGAGGAAAACGAGACATAGGAGAAGCCAGGATGGTGCGGCATAAGGAATGTGGCCGTGCAGTTCCATGCGTCAAAGCGAAAGCGAGGGAGGAGACAGAGTTGCATCTCCAGTACGTGGCTCACCTCCACGACTCTGCCGTCGTGGCGTTTGAACGCCTTTATTTCTGATAAGGTTGTGGAAGGAAGAAGGCGTCCGGGTAATCAGAACCCGTATCGCACCGCACAGAACTATCACATACCTATCAAACACTCATCAGCAAGGCACAGGCGCATCTCTTCGCGGCCGCGGGCACCACGTTGGCGGTCGTAGGTGGTTGCTCGTGTTACACCTGAGTATGCAGTGTCGCGGCACGGAACTCCTGTCAATCGTACTGCACAGTTTAGAATGCTCACATACTAAGATACACTATAGCGTACAACTGGGGCACAGTCAGTATGAAGCCTCACGCAACCACTCAAAATCGTCTATCGACGCACCCAAAAACTTCCAAACATCACCATTTCTCACGCTTCAGCGCACCGCTCGAGCACCTCCTCCGCGTAGTCCGCCATAATCCTCATCCCTTCCTTCGACGGATGGCTGCGCGCGCACCGCATGCCCACGTCAGCCTCAAACACTTCCTTCGACCTTCGAACGCGGTGGCACTCACTTGGGAATGTAGTAGAAGTAATGCTCCGGGTCGTCGCACATCCCCGTCGTCACGCAGCATATGCGGATGCACGCCTCCGTGCTCACGTACCCGAACGCCTCGTATCCCAACTCGCCGAACACCCCGTCCCAGATCCTGCTGAACTGCGAGAACGCAACGTTCAGCGCGGGCCCTGGCGCCTTCCCGTCGACGCCCTCATCGCGGCCCGTGGAGTTAATACCCCGGTGGAGGTCGTAGAGCCCAGAGAAGAGGGTCTGGACCATCGCATCGCCCGCAGGGGTGTGCGTGCCGAGCCCGTACACGTCAGCGAGGAGGAAGTTGCGCGCGTGCGTCGGGGCGGAGGCGAGGATACGAATCTGGGAGAGGATGACTTGCGCAGCGGCTTGGAGGTTGGCTTCGCCGTCGCCTGAGCGCGGCAAGGGAATCAGAGGTGGTGGGGACGGGTAAGAGGGAGGGTATCTGACTTACTTCTCGAATCACCGAAGTCACTGAGGGGTAAGGTGTCATCAGACCAGGTTTACGATTGATGTTTGCAACAGGCACGCACTTGATTCCGAAGAAAACGACATATAGTGTAGCGTTGGAGTCGAGCGTGTTGGATTGACTGAGGAAGGTCCTCACTGGGGTCGCGTCAGTAGCGTCCAGGGTGACATGATTCTTCGATATGGAGGTGGTGCAAGAAAGGGAATGCGCGGAAGGGGCGAACCATGAGAAGCTTAGTCTCGTAAAAAGCTGTTTTGGTAGGCGTTTTTAAAGAAATGGGAAGACAAAGAGATAGTAGACGACGCCTCCGAACCGTTTGGTGAACTTCGTAGAGACGGGAGGGGGGCCACTCCGATCCGAGCCCCGCGGTGGCTCCGCCGACACTCTGAATCGCGACAGGACGCTTAATGATGTCTCTCTGGAGGTTCTGTACACCGTAACCGCCAGCTGCGAGTCCCCGACTTGTCGGAGCATTATCTATGACTGGACGTAGTCGAACCCCGGCTATATACGCGTCACCTGGCATACATGCACGCCTGGAGGCGTATGAGGAGCGAGAGAGTGTATGGGCGTCCCATAGACCATGCCAGGCAAGGGGGAGCTGCAGTGGGCTCTGAGCGAACAAGCAGAGAAGGTCTTCGCCATACATAGCGGATACGCTCCAGAACTGTCACCAGTTCTCCTTCCACCAGACGGGTGTGCCACTGCGAGCCTGTTCAAGGGTCCAGGCGACAGACAGGACAGGAAAACGAACAGGAAAAAAAGTATGGACTCACTTTGGCCTAAGAAGTCGACTTTTCTGATTGCGCTCGGCCACAAACTGAGGTCTGTGCACGCACCCGATTGCTTGCGGCCAAAGGATGTGGCATATGGTCAGGACAGCCGGTAGTGGGGTCGACAGGTCAAGAACTCACCGCATAGTCCATCAACGTGGCTCCGATGTCATCCGCCAAGTTCTCCACCCAGACCTTCCCATCCGTCGACCTCCCTCCAGCACCAGCATCCGGCGGAGTGACGACAGGAGGAGCGAGTGGCCCGCCGTCAGTCCGTCCTCCATCTGTGTAAGAGTCCTGGAAATTGATGCTCGTCAGGGTCGGCGCTCCCGTCACCAGAAAACAGAACGCACCCCAAATGCAACTATCGTCTTGATGCCCTTGAGGTCTATCCCTGCGTTGACGTCGGATACCGCGCCAGAGAGTGGACCGCAAGCCGGAGAGACGGCGAGGTGGATGCCGTTGTTGTCGTCATCCATGTGAGGTCGCGACAGGACATGCTGAGAGGAATCGACGTCGTGTGCCCGTGATGCCGTCGCCCACAGCAGCGAGGAAAGGACAAAGAGGGTCGAAAGCAAGGTCATCATGGTGGAGTGAGACTAAAGGGCCAGGGGAGGCCGATGGCGGCAGGGAAGGGGGTTCTGCGTCCAGGTTGATGGCGCGTGACCGGGGGGCTGCGAGGACCGCGGAACTTGCTCACGGCTCACAACGATGAGGATGCCATGGCGCTGCTGGACACATAAGCCGGTCGCAGATAGGTCCTCCAGTGTGGATAAAGAGGTAGCGGTGAGGGGTCCGAGGAGGACGATGGGGAAGATCCACAGGCTGCGGGCAGCTATTAGATTCTCATTAGGTATAGAACTGATAAGCTCCGTGCAGATCGTTCTGAAAGGATCAACAAAAGTAATAATTACGTAATTATATTCCGATTAGAATCGAGGAAGTGAATCATGAGCGGATCAGCGGCTGCATCAAGCCTTGCTCTTACCCACCTTCAACATGTAACTGGTTGGACACTCCCTTGCGCTCATGACAACCCCTTTCCTACCCTTGGATTGAACGAAACCGCATGCATACATAGAGGCTCAGGTGGACTGGTCCAGCAGGTATGTCCCGTCCGTTTTTTTCCGACAGACCCCAAGGCTTATATGCGTTTGTTCTCAATACGCGCCGCCAAAGAAGTGAGTTCCTACGGCGGCGCATTCTCTGAGCATATACAACATTGCCGACCGTACGTCTCCCATTCATACCGTTTTCAGTGACGTTGGCCCCACATATATGCCCCTTTGTTGCGTAAGCGAGACGAGACAGACGATGCTTGAGGCAAGTTTGGACGACAAGGGTCAGCTGAAGCAACTGCCGTCTATTGGACGCTTGGTGCGGAGGGGTGAGTCATTGGTTCCTTTTTGTTACGGCGTGCAACTGCAAGTCAAGTCGATGGTCTTGATTCGCCTTGCACTTGCGAACTCGGGACAACTTTCGACTATTTCGTCCTAGGTTCGTACCAAGCCCCTCCTACGTGAACGTCCACGCGTCACGCCGACGGTCTTTATCTCGCCCAATAAGAAGTCGTCCTCTGCCCACCCCTTCGTCGCTCGGCCCCGATCGACATTCGCCCTCATCGACATCGATGGCTTCGGCGGGTATGCATTTAACGCATGGAAAGATGTCGGTCAGTCTCCGTTTTCGTCCGCACCCGAGAGGTCACCGGCAATGGACTTTGGTCCGCCATTCACGTTGTACTTTCGTTTCTTCTGCGTCCGAAACTCCACTGGCAATCGTCTACTTCTCACGCACGAAATCGTTTTGGAGAGTTGTGTTGGAGAGCGTCGACCCGATTTTAATGCCTCTGGGTAACCGTTCTCGCATCTGTCTGCGTAGGCTCCGCCAAAATCCTTGATGATGCGTTCTGTGCTTTCGTCAACGCATCCCGGAGTCGCGGGTCTGTCTCGGACTCATGGATCTCCGTACTCGAGAGCTGTACGTGACCCTATCTTTGACTGTGAATGCCAGTGGAGTGGTGACTCCCTGCGTCCGTTTGTCCGCCGACGCGAGCTGCCTGGATGAGGATGCCGTCACGTAGATTGCACTCATGGATCATATGCTGACTGTGGATGAACGTTTATAGTCCTCCCGAATCGCGTGTCGTGAAAGTTGAATTAAGCTCGTGCACAACACCGAGGACCGAATCTCGTCCACAACTCCTTGCCACCTCCCGGTCTCCGATACCAAAATTAGATATCCTCGAATGCATGTGTCTCCAAGTCAACGAAGCTCTGGTTGATATGAAATATTGTATGTCTCTCCACACTGCACACATGTTTTTAGGTCTACGAATACCTGACGTCTACATCCCAGTGTAGCGAATTTCGCTCGCCCACCCAGGAACGTGCACAACATCGCACACACCGCTGATGGCGACATAGAACGACATCCAGTTGCCATCAACGATGGTACACTATTTAACGACTTGATCTGTCGCGTAGCACAGGTGCGTCGAAAACTCAGATCCTTCGGCTAGTACATTTTTATAAATAGCTACTGAACGCATGTCGCTGCTGCGCACGGGTCCTCGACATGCGCTTTCCTGGCCCGACTCCCGAGTAGTTTACTGCGTCGGCGCCTCCGTCCATCGCAACTCCGGCCGCAAACAGATGTGATACGTATGTATTTTAGTCACCAGAGGCTGCCAGAGGACCATCTGTTATTAGAGATACACGGGTACTCCGTCAGGTGCTGCCTTCCTGCCGTTGCCACCCCGACAACGACAAGTGTTATTGCCATTCCATCATGCGTTGTGGCGGCGCCGCACACATGCGTACATACTCCACTCCGAAGGGACGACGGGTGGGCACGGGACCGCCATCAGGAACGTATGCAATGCTTTTCTATGTTCTCTGTGCAACGCGTCACTGTTCTTGACGTCCAGCTTCAGCACTGTACAAGTCGGCTGACTTTTGCATCAACAGGCCAATCGACGGGGTCACACTTCCGGAACGCCAGTCTGGAGAAGAGGTTGCGTTAATATTGGACGCACTGCACAATCGGAAGCGATCCAAGGCCGACGGCCGCCATGCGACTGTATGAACTTCGTCGTTGATAGCGACCGGAAGCCCCGGTGTGGCTGTGCAAATGCTGATCTGTTCGTACATCTGCGTTGCTGATGCGGCCAGCATAGGATCGTCCAAGATTATCCAAGGAGTGCCTCACCACCACCACCAAATGGCATGAAGCCAGCCGGCGAGTGCAGGGTTTAGACCAGCATAAAAGCGTGCGCAGGCTCCACCGGTCCACCAGGACCTGCTCCCCACCCGCTCCCCACCTCCACTCCCTTCGAGTCCGCGATGGCCCGCTTCTCCACCCTGCTCGTTCTCTGCATGGCCGCGGCCGCAGCGTCGGCGTCGCCCGTCGTCATCCGCGACTCCCCGATCTCGCTGCCGCTCGCGCGGCGGTTCAAGTCGACGGGGGTGGGCGCGATCCTCGCCGCGGACCGTGCGCGCGCGGAGGTGCTCAAGAACGTCGGGCTCGCCAAGGGCGTGAACGCCACGAAGCGCGCGAACCTCGTCGTCTCGAACGCGGACACGTACTACGCCGCGGAGGTCGGCATCGGCTCGCCCCCGACGACGTACACGCTCCTCGTGGATACCGGCAGCGCCAACACGTTCGTCGGCGCGGGCCAGCAGTACGTCCAGACGTCCACGAGCCAGGACACCGGAAACACGGTCGTGAGTCGCCCTGCTTTCGTCTGTACAGGTCAGTATGGTGCTGACGACGCAACTTGCGACGCGATGCAGTCGGTCTCGTACGGCTCTGGCTCGTTTTCTGGCGAACAGTACACGGATAGCGTGACGCTTGGTGACATTACAATCACGAACCAGGGCATTTCCGACGCTACCCAGTCCTCCGGTTTCTCGGGCATCGATGGCATCCTTGGGTGGGTCCAGGACAGTCACGACGCCCGAATCTGCTGACCTGCTTGATTAGAGTCGGCCCCGCTGACTTGACTCAGGGTACCGTATCGGACGGCAACATCGTCCCCACCGTGACGGACAACGCGTACTCTCAGGGCCTCATCGGCGCCGAAGTCCTCGGCATTTCCTTCTTGCCCGCCTCCTCCGGGTCGGACGTCAGTGGCACCCTGGACTTCGGCGGCGCCGACTCGTCGAAGTACTCTGGCGATCTCAACTATGTGTACGTGCTCCGTTCTGCTCGCATTTCTGCTCAAGGATCCCGACTTATGTGAAAGCGATGATGTGCAGCCCCATCACCGAAACCTCCCCGGCATCCAACTACGTCGGCATCGACCAGTCGATCACTTACGGCGAGGACACGGAGATCCTCTCGACCACCGCTGGCATCGTCGACACTGGCACCACCCTCCTCTTGCTTGCCACCGATGCCTTCGACGCGTACCAGCAGGCGACCGGCGGCGAGATGGACTCGACCACCGGCCTCCTTAAGATCTCGAGCAGCCAGTACGACAACCTCCAGAGCCTGTTCTTCACCATCGGTAGCGTGAGTATCCCTCTTCGCCCTTCGAACAAGTTAAAACGGTACTCACGCCCGGACCGACAGCAAACCTACGAGTTCACCGCTAACGCTCAGATCTGGCCCCGCTCGGTACGTCCCCTCCCTTGTGTCCGTTTGCCGTCCGCGAGGCTCTAACATTCTTGCCGCATCCATATCTAGCTCAACAGCGTGCTGGGCGGAGATTCCGACAGCATCTACCTCGTCGCTTCGGACCTCGGCTCGAACAGCGGCCAGGGCCTCGACTTCATCAACGGCTACTCGTGGATCGAGCGGTTCTACGTCGCATACGACGTAACGAATAGCCAGGTCGGCTTCGCGACCACCGAGTACACGACCTCGACCTCTAACTAGGGTTAGCGGCGCGGCGCTTTCTCTCTTGGTCTCTGTTTGATATCGAATCTATGGTGTTGTTCGTGCCCTCGAGTTTTTGCACATCGTTGTATACCATACGGACAATGTAATGAGCGCATGCGCGATGACGGTCTGTTGTAATCGTGGACGTTGTGCAACTGTAAGTTGTGTAGTCCTACGCAACCAGATACCGCCTACACGCCCATGGGAGCTATTTCTACATCTATCCTACCCGAAATATAGCTGTGACAAAGACTCAGGTCTACGTATTGATGTCGGGGCCCGAGGCAAAGGCCAAGTTGTAAACGCAACATGGGAGCTCTAGACTGCGGTATGTCTCGTCTAGGGTATTGATCTTGGTCTTGACGACGGGGAACACTGGTTCCCTTCAGTATCGTGGACCTTCCTCTGTCGCTAAGGAGGTGGGTGGCCATTCTTCGAGCAAGCGCCTGGAGAGCTGGAAGCCTTATATACCCCCCCGTCCACGACGTTAAAGCTCTGTCTCGACATTCCAGCCATAATGCTTATGGCCCTCTTCTCCGTCTCCCTAGTCGCAGTACTTGCATCATGCTCCACTATTCCCCAAATTCCCTTCAAAGTGGAGGACTCAGTCCTAGGTATCGACTCGGAGGAGACATGCATTATGGGCAGGTTGGGTCGGGGGTCCCTTAGGTTCGATCCATGGTATGTCATTGACTTAAGACTCGGAGACGATGGGCATGTTACGGCTAATTTTTTTGTTCCCAGTCTTCACCCGGATCAGTCGCAATGTGGAATTACTGACCTGAGATGGGAAACACGGTCGGTGAGTGTCTTCGCAGAAGCAGCAAAGGTTCGACCTCTGAAGTGCTTTCCTGACATTTTTGGGGGGTGCAGCACCATACACTCTCGCAAGTAACATGTTGCCTTGTAACTAGAATCGTTCTCACATCGTAGGATGGCCGGCGACTCGTTGTGTGGCACGGTTCCTGCGCCATTAGAGGTGAGCAACCGCGTCCATTCCTCTTGTCCACATTGCAGCATCCAAGGCTTTGGCTGTGACATCTAAGCATAACAATCGATCCCACCACTCATCCCCACCCGACCATGGGACCGTTACAAGGAACCCCACAGGTCATCACGAACATTACCGAGACCTCTTACTTCTTCCGCCTCCGCGGTCCAGCCTGTATGTCATCCAGTGCCCTTGTTCTTTGGCCATAGCTACGGGCCTGAAATCGAATTTATCCAGATGGAGGACTACACTGCACATACGAGTCTCCGTGCCATTCTAAAACGCCATGCATTTGAAGGGGGTGATGAGACCCAAACTTTGAAACCATTGAACGTTTGCGTCTCCTCCGTCACGCTTTCAAAGAGAATAGTAATGGTACGCCATGGCACGCGAGGTGGGCACATATGCCCGCGTGACGACCCGATGGGTGCACGAGGTTGTACGCCTTCGCGCGCGCGACGCTCAGCTTCACGATGTCTTCATTCCAATTGACGGCGCACTGGCTGGCGTCTGCCCGGAGGGCGAGATGGAGGTGCGTGAACTCCAGCAGGGGCTGGAGAGAGGAGACCACGACGTCCTATATGGACATGGAGGGACACGCGTGATGAGTGGGACGAAGCTGAAAGCTGAGATGAAGAGGTCGGTGCACGTACCATGGCGTCTCGCCACAGTGGCGGCTCGGGCGTGTCCGTGGGGTTCTCGGGCTCCCACAGAGTCTGAAAGGGATACACGAGCACCAGAGTGAGGTGCGTCAAGGTCCTCGCTAGTTCTGGAGTACACAGGCTGACGAATGAGGATTGGTGGCGGAGCACGAGTTTGAGGCGCGGTACGGAGTTCTCGCGCAGGGCGTCCACGGCGTAGGGCTCTAGCGGCACATCCATGGCTCTAAGGACGACTTGCTTGACAGGGCAGCGGAGGCCAAGAAGATACAACGTCTGTGGTTCACAGAGGATGCAGTCGAGCTCCTTCTACGGTCGTGAGCTCGAAGCTTCTTGTGCGCGTTCGTTGGCGGAACGGGTGGCGGTAGGATTCCCCATTATATCGTTGTTGCTGCATTGGAATTCGATGAAGGAAAGGGTGCCGTCGAGCGCGAGGAAGAGGTGCTGCAAGTGCTCTAGTAATGGCGGTCCGTAGAGATGCATGGAGAGCGACTGCACCATTGGTCGACCTGACGCAAAAACGGAGCAATGGAATATAGTGAGGTGACGTCGCCGCAATAGAGGCGCCATAATGCAGACGGGGGAGCGTGCGAGGCCGCCAGTAGCGGCATCTTGCGCGCACAGGTGGACAAGGAAAGGACATTGGTTGCCACCTCCCCGAGCTACCCATAACATAGCACTGTTGAGGAATATGTTCCGGGGAAGGACATAGAGCGGGATGAACTCACCAATCTGAACACTGGGAAGCTCGGCTTCAGACTGCCTGGATCGTCTCTTGCGCTCTCTATCTTCAGGGCCGCCTCCATGACCTGCATCTGCCGGGGCTATGCGATTCTCTCGATGCCGCCTGGATTGAAGGCCCCGGACACGTCGTCGCTACTTGCGCTTGCGCTCCCTCCAACTGATGCTTCTCCAGTTCGCAAGGGGCCGCGCAATCAGGCTGGGACAAGCGCATCGACGCTTGATTGATGCGATGTGAATGCGTGCGCCACGGCGTATGCGAGAATGCTTGGCTTCCAGCAAAGAACAGGGACGATCCCAGCGTAGCTGAACAGTGCGTCAGCGCGGAAGGACGGCCGGTGAACAAAGAAGGCAGCGGCGGAAAGTGAACAAGACCAAATGTATATTCATTACTCACGTAGATCAGTGATATTTCCTCCCCATGACCCTCAATCCCTCCCAGTTTCGACTGTCCTGCTGCGCGTGAACTGGGCCCAGTCCTCAGGCTGCCTGACGATGATCAGGCTATAGACCGAGAAGATGCCACTCGTAGAACATACCGTGGCGGGACCTAATGCCTGAAAAGAGGGCATCCGGCATTGTTGAAATCTCTGCACATGTCCCATAGATGATTCTGGTCGGATATCCCGGCTGTTCGGGCTGCTATCGGCGGTGAAACAGAAGGTCCGGGTTGGAGCGTCGCCGGTGTCACTTGCAAAGTTCATCGCCAGCGGGATCTATGATATAGAAGAGAACTGGATAAGAGAATGGAACTCCGGCAAGGAAGACAGTGTGCGACGCGGTGCGGGAGGACAGAACGAAAACGGTCCCGGAGCAGAAAAGCTGAATCGTCAACTGGGCGTCTGAGTTACCAAAAGCAAACAATGATGTAAGCAGACCGCTCCTCTGCGGACCCGCCCCAGTCACGGCCACGTTCATCCTCTACATAGACCAGGAAATATGATCCAGAAAATTATAACAAGCACGTATCTCGGAAATGCGACGAGTATGGAGGGGGCAGAATGCACTGTCTGAGTTTACCACCGACATACTGTGCAGCGGTCGCCATCCCGGGCCCGGCCCATTGATTATACTAGTCTTGCTCCAAGATAATCTCGCCTACCTCTCCCCAAAGTCAGAGGAGTAAGCTGGTGGAAGCGTCGATCCCTCGGACATGCTACCACTTTCCAACTCCTCCACGATCGCGACCTCTCCAAGCCGACCCCATCCCTGAATCTGTCTCCCGTCGGCGCTCCCTCCGGTGCTCAGCGCAATAATTACAGCGGTTGGTTTCCTCAATTACGGTGTACACATCCATGCTCAGAGTGACAGTCGGTTCTTCTTGCATGGGCTGGACCCGGTCGCTGCTCCGGGTCCTCGGTTGCAGGAGAGGTTTCTCCGACATGAGCATCCCATCAACGCTCTGCTGCCGGACCAGAGATGGTACGTCGGAACCGCTGTCTCTCCAACATGAGTCCATGAAGGATGAACATTGGGCCACCAATGAGTCTGGCGAACATGCATTGAGATCAGTAGTCCCTGGGTTTGTTCCGTGTGAACGCTCCCTGCTTTCTGGCGTGTGTGCATCGGCGAGAATCAGGACGATTCTACAGTATCTCCTTCAAGCTTGAAAGGTCCGTCTGATATCAAGGTGTCTCTGCGTAACTTCAAATCTTGCAATTCACCGGCACCGTCCTCATGTTGGACTGTAAACAGATAGAGTCCACATCGATTCCCGTCGCCTGACTGTCAGTGTCCGGAAACCAGCGAAGTCGAGGTAGAAGGGACGAACCTATGAACGCCTCTCTAACGAAGGCTAGCGCACGGCTTCTCCGCCGCCTATTGTACCAGAGTGACGGCAATCCTATCCTATGGGAATTGCCATGCAACCTACGCCGCCAATAACACCGACGGCTGCTTCGGTTGCACGGTGGACTCGGGGAGATGAGGGTGATATCTCCGACGAAGGAGTGGGATGTGCTGCTACACTTGACGGAGTTGTCAGATGTGAAGTGGGCATCTATGGTTGCGAGGGGCTTGAAGGAGTCGGGCTTCCAACAATTGCTGTAGCCATCGCAGTGGAGGTGGTAGGAGTTACAGAGATAGAAAGGCTCAAGGAAGTCTTAGGTGTAGGAGCTTGTGGAGATGTTCGAGACAGAGATATGGTGGCGATGACCTTGGTGCTGGACCCCGATAGAGTCGTAGACTAGTTTCAAGGCTAAATATTAGCAACAACGATCCAACTCACAGTTACGGAACAGCGCACCTGCTTGGACATTTCTCGGCTGAGTGCACTGGCGAGCAAGTGCACAGTATGCGCCACAGCAACGTGTTGAACAACAGGGGTGGAGCACCAGTGCAAAGTCCGGTCAGCCGACCCTCACGAGTTTCCTGACTTTGCCGCCGTTGCGCGCAAACTTAGGCGTCCAACAACGCATGCTGGACCGGGCATATCGTCTTACATCAAGCAAAGTAGCAAATAACGAACACATCGCGGTTCCCAAGACGCGTCCATAATGAACCCCAACAGCAGACTTAGCTTCATCCATCTCCTCGCGCCTCACAGCTGTCGGCCCGCCCACCAATCCCCATCATCAACCTCGACCACAACCAAACTCGCCTTCCGACGCGCAGCCTCCGCCGCATGAAGCCGCGCGCGAAACGGGTTCGTCGATGTCCTCTTCAGCTCCTCTCCGAACGTCGCGTGCAAGTCCGATATCGGCGTTGCCATCGTCCCCGGAAGCTGCTGCGGGACGGACGCCGAGCGCGAGCGTGCGTGCGCGACCGCGACGGAGTAGTCCGTGCCCGCGAGCGCGAGGAGCTCCGTGTTCTTCAGGCTCCCGGGGCGGTTCTGCGAGAGCGGCCTATCGACGAGTGTCGCGGGGGATTCCGCGCCGCACCTCGGCCCCTCTGCGTCCTCCGTGCGGAGATACGGGAGCGGGGAGGTCGGCCGTGATGGTGGCGGTGAGGAATGGTTGAGGAGCATCGCCTCCCTGTCGGAGCCCCCGAATGCAGCTGCAGGCTGGTCGTTCCCATGATGGGCCATGGGCTGGAGCGCGTCTGAGAAGGCAGCCTCTCTACTTCCGGGCGCTGCGTCTGCATCTGCATCTGCTCGAGAAGACAGGGAAGCGCGGCAAAGTCAGAATACATCATCGGTGACAGATGGACAAGGCACGGGGATGTTGTTTGGAGCGAACGTACTCACATTCGAACTTGTGCATGCCAGGACCCCAATCTGGCCCGCCGGCCCTCGCCTTCGGCGTGCTGGATGCGCGCCACTTCCGGAGGACCCACCAGAGCGCGAGCGCGGCTAGCCAGAAAAACCCGATAATAGCCACGACGGCACCTATGATTGCACCGGTACTAAGCTTAGGAGGAGGGTTCGAGGTCGCTCCCAGGCTAGGAGTTGAGGAGGCTGGCGTCACGGTCGCCGCCGAAATGGGTGACGCGCCTCCAGAGTTTTGGATGGCTCCTCCAGATGGCGTCGATGGGGAATACAGAGATGTTGGAGGCGTCGGCGATATCGCATGTGTAGGGTCTGAAATCGAAGTGGGCTCTCTAGTTAAATTGCTGGAGGCTGAGGTAGGGCTTCCATCCGCTGATAGGGAACTCTATGTGACTGACATTCAGTTTTTCAGTTATGGAACTGAAAGGATTATGACGCACTGAACCCCTTCCACTAGAATGCGACGAATTGTCATTGGATGCTGAGTTATCAAAGGAAGGAGTGCGTAGTATCAGCAAGCAGTGTGTTAGTGCAGAAGTGAAGACGCGAAAGCCGCTGTTGTACCTGTGCTTTGGGTTGTGTTAGACAAAGTGAGAGAAGAATAACTTGTTGAAGGAGGGGATGAGCCTGAGGTCGTTGAGGGTTCCGAAGAATGGCTATGTGTGCTAGACGAAGAGCCGATGCTGGCTGAGCTACTCGAGGAAGTCGAAGTTATACTAGAAGATAAAGATGAAGTCGAGGTCGAGGCTGAAGTCGAAGTCGAAGTCGAAGTCGAGGTTGAATCTGTGCGTGGAGACAATGAACCGGAAGAGCTGCACACGGTACTCGATTCATGTAGACAGTGGTGACCTGGATGCTTATCGGAAGAGGGTTGAGCTCCTCCTGCGACATTCAAGGTGGCAGTGGCAAGAATAAGCCACATGGGCCTCGGCGTGATCATGTTGACTCTCAGCATAGATCTAGAATATCGCTTTCTAGAACTGAGATACTGAAATCGTGTTAGCACAATCCGTCACGAGCTGAACTGAATACGCACCTGACTAGGACTCGGACACGACCACAATGCGCCTTGACGAGCAGACTAAGCGTCGAGAGACCACGCCAGCGAGCCCCATATACTGCAGAGAAAGGGTCGCGGCCTAACCCCAAGGGACGGAAGCTCGACCGGTCTGTTCTGGAACCGCCATGCGGGCAATGCGAACTATCTTCCCGGAGCGACCAGCGAGCGGCCAACATGCGAAGTTGAGCCGCAGAAGCAGGTCTCGCATCGCCCTGTGGCGGAAAGAGAAACTTCGTTGCGGGAGGAACAGAGCAGCATGCACCAGTCAAGTTGCGGCTCAAAACCATCATTCTATCTGACAGATGGCGAGGGCATGATGAGTGGCGGCGCTATGACGGGGAAGATTCGATCCACAAGACGCGGTAATGGAGCTGCCGGGAACATACCTACCTCTGGAAGAGACGAACGCCAGCTGTAACTTCTTCTCCAACCCTCCGAAGGCCCTACTAGCGATTGCATATATGCCCGAGTGGAGATCAGAAGCTGAGAGAGGACACACTCGACCGAAAGCAAGACGGCGAATCTCCGCCTCGTCGTCACGGGCGTGTAATCCATCACGTAAGCTCGATGAATCAGACGAAGTGCGCGAACTCGACGTCCTTACCCAAAGCCGTGGTGTGGCTCGAGTCCATAACAAATATGCGTTCATGCGAGCGATGCGTACAATGTAAAAGTAGAACTATGTCACAACTATACGGTAAGGAACGTCAAGCCATTGTCCGAATACGGTATTGGTATATTCTCCACCCGCCTCAGGCCCGAGCCGAGTGAGCTCCAGCGTTTTAACTGCCCTGTGCTAGTTTTCACAAAGCTTCGACACTCAAAACAAACTTGTTGCTAGTGACGCTGCATTGATTCCTGAGCCTCGCGAGTCAGTAAACGGGTCATCGTTCATCTCGGTGGAGGAAGCGGCACCAGAATGCTAAAATGCATCCATCGCGAGTGGTCTCTTGGGACCGCCTTCAGGCTTCGGCCGTGGCGCGGGGGTGAGTCCTTGGCATTGTTCCACTTCAGCGGGGCCTAGAAAACCCGACAAGAAGCGCGGTGATAGAATTTGGGTGTGTACAGGGGCGGGAGGGGCGGGCATGGACATGGTTAATCCAAGCGGACTGCCACAGTTGTTCGCGCATTTATCTTGGAGCGAAGGACGGAACCAGTTCTCGCGTGGGGGCGAGCCCGCGCTGGAGTGCGTATATCCAGGATCTATTTCTACGTCCGACCCAACTGGGACCGAGCCTAACCACGACGAAATGGAACTGAGCCTGAAAGACGGGCGACGAGTGGCGGCTGCCGAGTCCAGAACCATCAGCGTCGCCATGATAAATACAATGGAAGCAGGGAGCGGGTCATCAGCACGGTGATAACAACAGACGGGCGAGAAGCAAGAAGCGTACCTTCAGATGTCAGTTGTCGCCGTGAGGAATTCGAGCCCGCTGAATCGCGTTTCGACCGTCTCCTCCGGCGCCGGCGGAGGAACAGGAACAGGAATGCAGCGACGAGGGTAAACAGCGCCACGAACACGCCTAGGGCGAGACCTACGGCCGCGCCTGCGCTGAGTCCTGAACTGGCAGAGGCACGATACGTGGGAGTCGGCACTGGGGGTCTGGAGATATTCGGCGGGGTTTCTACAGATTGTGACGAGCCTGCGAGGAATTTGGACGAGAAAGAGCTTGAATATGACAACGGGAAGGTTATCGTTGTACCAGTCACACCTTCCGCGGTACTTGTCGCGTCCGAAGACCGGGTGTTTCCCGGAGGGTGACTGCTCATTGAAGTGGCAGAATTCGTAGATGTAGCAGACGACTCACTGACCGACTGCGAGGCGCTGACTTCGATAGGGGATGGAGTGGACTGCATTGAAGAAGGTGGTGTAGGTGAAGTCGGAAAACGCGATGGCGGAGGAGTCGGAATCGATCGCGCATGGCTAGGTGAGGCCGAATGGCAGTTCTTAGGGTCGTTAGAACACGGCTTTTCGCCACTCCCTGGTGGACCGCCGCCTCCGTCCCCACCCCCTGGCTTGTTCGGTGGCAGACCGTGCCTATTCCGGCCAATAAATGCGTTATGGAAGACACCGGAGCTGGAAGTGCCAGGAAAGGGGGTGATTTTCTGAGGGGTCGCATTGTCCGCAGGGCGAGCGAACTTGGCCGTGAGAGGGTGGTCGTTGGGAAGCGGGCGGGGAGTACTCGTGGCGGTAAGCTCGGGATAGAAGGAGGATACCAGCATGTCGACCAGTTGACAGGGGGGAAGGGTGTTCCTTTCGGAGAACGCCCACGCGATTGTGCCTAGGTAAGTGCCGTGCTAGAGATTAAGGTCGCGTCAGAACCCGACCATAAATGATATTCAGCGTCGGGAGATTCACTGTTGGACAATCCATGTGCTTACTTTGTACAAAGAGTATCATAAAGCCTACGCGGGAGGACGATGGAAGGAGGAGTCGCAGTTCGAGAGTGGTCCAAGGGGTTTCAAAGGGGACTCGTACGTCCTGTTCGTATAGAGTTTGACACAGTGCGGTGCAGTCTATTGTGGAAGAATGCGTCGTGAACAAGGCCTCCAGGTGACGATCTATCATGGTAACCGGGTGGGCGGCAATCTGGCTGATTTCTGCAACTGAGCCGCGAGCACGATGTGCGGAAACGCAATATATCACAGATGGCCGTGACGTGCGGGGTGGACGACATCTGCTCCGAAAGACAGAAAAGCAGTAATGTAGATGTCGATAGTATCTGTGCAGGAAATTGGTGTGGGTGGAACGAATGGACAGGACGCATGAAATGCGTGACCAAGATGACATGATAAAACGAACCGTCGACAATGGAAGTGCACGGACCGAACAACTCTTCGAGCAATGCGGACTGGAGAGACGATGCCTGAGGTGAATGAGGAAGCGAGACTTCACGTTGTGGATACGTGATTGTGGTGCCATTCGAGTCCATGTTCAAGGCGATGACACGCTCTTCCCCGCGGAACTAAATCATATGCAACAATACATCATCAATCAGTCCATCGTGCGTTCGAAGTATCACCAACTTGAACCTCCGCACTCCAACCCGGCCTCCTCGCATGATCACAAGGCCTCCACACTCTGAACATACCCGGAGCTCGCTGTAACGTGGCTCACACCTGACACACTGCGTCCAAGTTCGCCATTGTGGCCGCGCAAAAGTCGTGCATTGGTGAAGTCGGTCCCAGCAAGCGCGAGGAGCTCCGAGGGCGACGATGCGTGGAAGGCGGGAGAAGTGGAAAAGACCAGGTGTGGATGCGTTTGCGATTGCGACAAGGAAGATGTGTCTTGCGTCAACGTCTGCGTCTCCGTTGGTAGCAAACTCGAGCTTGGAGAGGGACTCGGGTATGGAGACAGAGCATAAAACCTCAGGTCGGGCGTGCTTGCGGCTTTCTCTGGGTCTCCGAACTTGAAGTCGAGCGAGTGCATGCTGGGTTCGTGCCGGGAGCCGGACCGCGAGTCGGCCGACAGCGACCCAGTCCACGTCCAGACAGAACTAATGACACGACTCGAGGTGCTCGAATCTGAATGTGGCATCCCATCGCAGGGATAAAAGGCCAGTCAGCGTAACTACCTTGCATTCATTCTGAA
The DNA here is from genome assembly GCA_022814645.1 of Ganoderma meredithae. Taxonomy (NCBI): domain Eukaryota; kingdom Fungi; phylum Basidiomycota; class Agaricomycetes; order Polyporales; family Polyporaceae; genus Ganoderma; species Ganoderma meredithae. Next base: position 14,214 of record JAKLMY010000067.1, on the reverse strand, counting down.
CTACTCACCGTATGAATGGTACGAATGTGGTCGTAGGTGCCAGCGTGCGCTGTCGACAGAGGCACGTCTAGTCCTCCTTCTCCTGCGGCGCACGAGGAACAATATTACAAGTACAATGCAGAGAACCAATGCGAATGCACCGAGCACAATGCCGAGGATCGCATCTGTGCTGAGTCCATGATGCACTGAGGTTGCTGGTGATGGCTTTGAGAGAGGCGGTATCTGTGGTCCGTTTTTCATAACGGAGGGTGGACGCTCAGAGGAGCTCGGAGTGATATCAGGCAAGTTTGTCCAGCTCGATGAAACGTCCGTTGTATACAGAGAACGGAACTGCGACGACTGCAATGTACTGAGGCTAGTCGACTCATTGGGGGCTGTTGGAGACAGTAAACTTTCGGAACTAGCTCCGGTTTCTGCAGATGAAGTCGAAGGGTTGTACGTCCCCGTGATGGAGACGCTCAGAGAGGAGTAAGTCGAGGTGGGAAGAATAGGAGTTGGCGTCTGAGGAGAAGTAGAGACTGGAGTTCCTGCCGGGATCGAGGAGGACTGTGAGCCCGGTAGACCCGAAGTGATAGCGCTCGTTGCAGCATGACTGAGCGGTTCGTCCGCATCGCAGCAAACCAAGTAGACTGCCCGACGAACAGGCGTCACGAGGAATAGACTTCAAGGCGCTTCCAAGTCCAAGTTCGAGTCCCCGCTCATACTTCATGCCCAATCGTTGTCGTTCACTTGCCTGGTTAGAGACATGAAACAAAATGTCAGCTCATGGTCATCCGCACTGATGAAATGAGCTACCCCTTGCACGATCATGTTGTGCGATAGATCCTGTGGGATGGTTTCAAGCTACGGAAAATAGGTTTCGTTTTCTTCAGTTACCCCCAGAGACGGCCGACAGGAAGTGCGTCACCACAACGTACAGGATAACAGTTTGTTCTGTGTTAGTTCACGGTCAGAACACACCTCAGTGTTGAAGGGAGGAAAGAGACAACCTATTAAATGACCGTTCAAAATCTGTTCAGACGACAAGAGCGGGCAACGACGACGGAAAGAGACCGCCGCTAGAGGCGGGTAGTAGGTATGCATTGAAATAGACGCACATACCGACCAGTATATGTTCCATCTTCTCGCCGGGAGGTTTGACAGCGCAGGCGTGTTGCTTGGAAGCAGATGGAGGCGTGATGGTGAAGCGTGTCTTCGCGGCGGCGGCGGCGCACAAGCACTGCGTCGAAGTCATTTTTGGCATAGGAAACTGCTGAACTTCAGGCTGTATCACTATCAAGAACTTTCAGCATTATCGGTGCTGATAATGAACTGCCTGTGAATCCCACCATAGCGCCGACTGAATTCCGGGTGGCAGCCTCAAGGGGTAGCCTTGTTCCCTCCTGAAGATTGCTTTCATCTAAATAGGAAGCGACATTTCGACGACGAACCATTGGCCGCAATTAATAGCGACGATGGTCGGGGAGGGGTTGGATGAAAGAACCAGACGGCGGGAAACAAGAAGTTGCCGTGTCGCACGTCATCGCCCGTGCGATGCACCGCCCCCGGTGTGTCCATCCAAGGCAGTGAGGCGCATGATTCTGGACGTGCCGGCAGGCCGCTTAGGCTACTCGAAGGGATCAAAGCCTATCAAGGCTCGGAATATTCTCTTCCATGGAGCCAGTCAGAAGCGCGAGTGAGAAATGGTAAGGAGTCTCAGTCTCGATCTTGGACAGCTATAGATCGACACATTCTCTAATCCATGCTTGAAGAGAACTTATGAACCAGTGATTAGAGTCCCTGTAAGCACGAATGACATTGCTATTGACACGTCTGGGTTCATATAATGGGGCGTCAGTCGAGTTCATGCGGCAAGCTCGAGGAGCGCCATCAAAGAACAGATGGAACTCCGTAATGGTGAAGATGTTGGAATCTTGTATTATGTCAGCGAGCTTGTCTTGTGCTCGCGCCCGAGTCTCTCTCGTCTTGTCCTGTCTTGTCCATCTTATATTATACATTATGTTTTAGATTCTTGTCTCTACGTGTATTCAGGTACGCCCGCGGCGCGATGTCCCTCACGCGTTTGCCTTTAGCGTTCAAACGCGACCCCGTTCTTTCCTCCGTCCCGCGCGCCCCGTTTCCTCCCACAGAAGATGGTGTGTAGCAGGAAAGAACTCGAGGGATAGTTATGTGCGGAACGTAATATGGAATACAGAGTGTTAATCGAACGCAGGCCGAAGTACCAAGATGCATTACATTAACGGACTTAAAGCGACCGTCCAAGCGCGGCAAAAAGTCAATCGGATTGTCCTCCACTTGGCCATTGTCCCTCATAGTCTCACTAGGCAAACCTCCTGCTCGGCTCTGCCATGAAAAGCTCCTCCGCTCTCCCAATTACACTTACGTACCTCTATCTCCCGCCCTCCCCTTTCCTGTAGGGCTCGCAGTCGTTAGCATGCGGGCTATCGCAGGAATCGGCTGCGTGTCCGCCAACGGCCCGGCCTCGCATGAAGTCTGTGCTCGCATGCCTTTTGCCTTGACTTCTCTAGGACCTTCGAAACGAAGCGTAGAAACCGACATGTCTGTTACAGAGACAGGACGTGGGGGCGCAATTTGCGCGCCCGCGCCGGTGGCCTCTTGAAAGAAATCGTGAGGCGTCTCCGGAGCGACATCGACGGCCAGTGGTGTGTGCGCGACCCACTCGCTGACGCTCGCGCGTGCCCCAAGTTCTGGACTATGGCGCGCTCCATCGCCGCTTGTGCCGAACTGGAATCGGTATTGACTCTCAGAGTCAGAGCTGGCGATCGCGACCGAACCGAACCAAGACCACGTCGAGCTGAGAGGCCGGCTCGGGGCACCTACCAATCATCGCGCGCAGTGGCCATTCGTCAGAATTCCATACCGCGACAACAATGTCGGTATTGTAAATGGTCCAAGTAAGTAGCACGCCTAGAACGTATCAGGCCAGCGAGGCGCACCTTCCGAATCGACGTCCGAGTTGCCCAACTGCAACCGACGCGTGGACGAGGTCTCGGAACCGTGATGATGACGTTTGCGCCTGCGCCGCCGGAGGAACAGGAAAAGGAACGCTGCACCAGTTAAGAGGAGTGTCGCCCCTGCGAACACTCCCAAAGCCATCCCAACTGCTGCACTCGCGCTGATCCCCGAGCCAGGGGCGGCAGAGAAAGGCAGGGTGGGCGACGCGATGGTCGTGCCTTGTGTAGGTGGGTTATTGTGGATGGATAAGACTGCAGTGGATGAGAAGCCCGACTGGGTAGACGACGTTGCGGAACCTCCTGCTGTGCTCGTTCCTTGCCGTGTGGAGGACAAAGATTGGACGGTACCCGACGGCGTCGAGATTGGCGTCGTAAACAGACCTGTGGACGTTGATCCGGATGCCCGCGATGCGCTGCTGACAGTGGGACGCAGAGTGGGCTTCGACACGGGGAGTGATGGCGGCGGAGGTAGAGTCGGCGGGGGGAACTGTGGTTGCGAGGTAGGCGGTTGTGGGGTCGGTGTGCGAATTACTGTGGACGTGGATTGCGCTGTTCTGCTGGTCGTAGAACACGTTCTCTTTGCCCTGGTGTGTGTTATGGACGCCTTTTCGTCATCGTCATTGTCATTGTCCGTGTCCGAGCTCGAGATTTCTGAGCTTGTATGATCCGAGGTGTCACTTGAATGACAATCGTCGTCGTCCTCGCGGACGGAGAGGACATGCACAGCAGCGCCTCTTGAGACAGAAAAACCGAATGGGAAGGCGAAGTTCGCGTCTGAGACCATGTTTTCCTCGGAGAGGGCAGTGAACGTAACAGCGACAAAATGATCGACTCGAGGAGTGGGGGCAACGGTGATGGTTGCGGGCTGGCGGCTAGAGAAGAATGTGTTCATGTCGACAGGGATGGGCAACGCCCTCCCTGCAGCGAGTCGAATCTCTGGAACGAACTTGAACCCGAGGGTGAATGAGAGGTGTTGAATTGATCCCTGCGCGTAAGCACCCGGAAGTAGGTTACCACTGGGACTGTGGCTGAATGACAGTTAGTGCAGTCAACTTCGTGCGCGGAGCTCAGGTATCCTGACCTATAAGGCGTAATACTCAGCAATGACGGTCAACGGTATAGTAAGAGATGCGAAGCGCAGCATTGCGACGTAGACGTGGTCGGGCTACTTGTCCTTGTACGACACAGTTAAGGTTTGGCTTAGCGTGGCGATGTTGACGGCAGAATGAGTCCGTAGTCCAGGAACATTGCAACGCATGCCGACCACAGAAACCGGGCAGCGACCCACCTCTTCTCTATGTGATATTTGCAACCAGCCGAACAGGGGCACAACAATGTGTATTCCACTTGAATGGTGATAATGGCGACAGTTCATAACGAATATGAGCATGTGTGGCACAGGATCATGATGCCATGAAATACTCACATGTGTACTCCTCCGAATTAGACGAATTTGTGGCTACAGCTGCGGGGGTACGGCTCTCGGTGAATATTCAGGACATGGTTACAGCTCTGTGTTTTCGACATCAGATAGATGGCCATCTATAGAAGAAGTTAGGATGCGCTCGCTTCGGCAACGGCGGTCGCTACGTCGTTTAGCTACGAGCTGGATGCACTCACAGGATACAAACAGGCGTCGCTGGTGGAAGAGTGCAAAGGCTGGGGCGTTGCGATGCTCACAAGCCGCGCGCCGCATCACGAAAGCATAACCTCGACGCCCCGCTTTGTCCCGCCAACACAGACCAACTGACCGCAGGGCCGTAGACTTCTTAGGTTGTTTTCCGCATTTTCGGCTATGTATCTAGGTGAAGTTGTCTGCGTGTTGGACTCTAGCTGGATTACAATTTCCATAAGTTACCACAGAGACAAACTCCGCGTGCCGCAGCCCCCACTATAGCCGGGTCAATCTAACCTGCACCAGTAGTCCAATTCAGATGCCACTCACATCACCCGACCCTTTCACCATTATTCCTCACAGAATTCGCAGCGACGTAGTCAGCGCCGGCAAGCGCAAGGGTTTCCGAAGAGGAAAGAGCTTGAAGGGCGGACGGCGGTTGAATATGGACACCCAGGTAGTGTGCGGCAACCCCTTCGTGCAGGGAGTGGACCGAAGCGTCTCGCACCAGAGGCCGAGCCTCTCCCGAGGCCAGGGAAGCACACGCGCCGGGTGTGTACGCTTCCGAGCGTCCATCCTCAGACCCAGGCTTCTCCGCAAATGGGAAGCCGAGCGAGGCAGACTCCGAGTGCCGCGAGAGGTCTGGCCGAGGATCGAAGTCCGGATCGACGGACACGGAGCCGAACCCTGTCCAAACAGAGCTGACGCGGCGGCTCGAGCGTCCTGAATGGACAGGTTTGTAAGTTTCAACGGGAGTCGTAAATGATCCATGAGCGCATGCGTCGAGAGAACGTTCAGGTTAGAGGCAAGCTCAAGTGAAAAGGGGTACCGGACGTACCGCCGTAGATGTGCGGCTCGAGACGCCTCTGCGAGCTTCCAATCGACGTTCGTCTCGATCTCGAGGATCGAGAACCGCGGCGGCAGAGGAAGAAGAGCGCAAGGGCGCTCGCGAGAAGCACTGCGAGTGCGCTGAGGGCGATGGCGACGATGGTCCCGATGCTGAGTGGATGCGGATCCGATGGTAGCGGCGATGCGCTAGAAGGGAGTAGAAGGGTTACAGTGACGCTGACAGCGGAAGTCGGCGCCAAGGAGCTCGTGGCGGATAAATCGGCGAGAGCGCTCGCGGAGGTGGATGGGGCCGTGGACAAATGTTGGGAAGGGAAGGACGACGATCTGGACCCGCTGCGGTTTGAGCCATCTGAAAGGCTCGACGTGATTATCGATGTTGGTGATGAAGGGGATGTGGGGGAATTTGCAGTCGCAGTGGGAGTATTTGGAGAGGTCAAAGAAGAGCTAGTGGACGTCGCAAGAGTCGTCGGATTATTCGCAGCACCTAATGCTGGTGTGGCGGCAGTTTCTAGCGAGCAGCCAAGGCTCACCCAAGGACCCAAATTTACAGCAGACGAGGGAAGAGCGGCTGCGACCGAGCACCAACACTTCGTGTCCGACGGTTCACATGAAGTATTCATGTTGACGATGTTTCCGCGGCTCGTTTCAAGGAATGAGTGGTGCCACAAAAGGGACTGAGCGATACGGAATGGTCTCCGGATTTCGTTATGGCACTGTGAACGACCGGTGAGGCGCCTGGGAGGATCACGAGCTGCTTTAGACAGTCCTAGCATAGAACGGGCACGAACTGTGGTGTAAGCACAGTGATTAGATTTGGATCGATGAGACGAATCCACTTGCCTCGACGCCCTGCACATAGCCAGAAGGGAGGTCTCGGGTGAGAAAGGGTGGGAGGGTCACTGAAGACAGTCAGACCCCTCTACTATTAAGGCTGGGCCCGGGCACGGCGCCCATCTTCGCAGCTTCGTCAACTCGTTGACAGGACGGGGACAACGCTTGGAAGTAGAGGGGCCCGAGACATGTCGTAAGACGGAGAAAGCACGAGGAACTGAGGGGACAGCGGCGACAGAGAATCCGTCGGGTAGGCATATAGAATCAAGAACGATCAGCGTCGAAGAACGGGACGCCTTAACGGGATTCTGGCGTATATCAGATTCGGAAGAACTTGTGACATATGGGTCCAGCCATAGGGTGTCTTTCCCTCCGAAGAGCTCCGAAGACTTCTCTTCATGGACGGGAGACACTGAGTATTGGTAAAGTCGAAGCAATGATGGGAACTATGAATGGGCGGCCCGCGAGTGAATTGTTCCCGTCGCCACGACAACGGGAACTCAGAAGCTGAGAGCGCGCTATGCCCTCGGAGTTGAGGAGACGAACAGCAGTTTCAAGGCTGACTGCAGCGATCGACAAGTAGAAACTGCAATTGATCATCTGGGTGAGACAGTATACATTGAGTACGAATAGCCTACCAGGCTCATCCAAGTCCATGGCCAAATCCAGGTTCGAGTACGAGTCCGGCTCCCTGCCCTGCCTCCGAGCTCCTCTCAGCTTTGACTGGGCATCCACGATCTCGGCTTCAGACAGAGTTCCCCAATGCCAATGTGTGATTGACTCTAGAGGACAGGGTGAGTGGAGAAGATTTTAGCTCGCTCGCGCGCACTTGCATCGTCCCCGAACGGGTCGGGCGCCTCTCCAAGTTCGGCATCGCCAAAAACACGTCCGAGGTATGCACAATTCGCGTTCCGTTCACAGCAACAGTCTGAAACCGAGCAGTCTGTTACGGCCGGTTTCCTCTCTGATCCCATTCCATTGCGGAACGGGTCGTCCGAATCGTACTGGTGCTGGCTCGCTCTGCCCCGTATTTGGGCTCAGGATGGGGCTCGGAGCTTATCGCGAGCGACCCGAGCCACGACAAGGTCCAGGTGGAACTGAGCGGCCGGCTCGGGGTTCCTGGTAAATCCCTCGACAACGTCATCTTTCCGCTGGAGCGCAGCAGGAAGGTGCTACGAACGTACCTTCAGACGACGTCAGCTTCCGCTCTGGAAAGTCCGAATTTGCAGAGTTTCCCCTGCGCTTGCTCAGGAAACGGAAGAGAAGGAGGAACGCTGATACGACGATGCTGGCGGCAACAAAAACCCCAAGAGCGATGCCGGCGGCGGATCCAGGGGTAAGGTCAACGTCTGGGTCTGAAGAAGGGGTGGTAGCGGCAGAGGAGGGCGATGTTGACTCGGGAGATGAGAGAGTCAGCGTTGATCGTGTCGATAGATCAGCAGCGGGTATCCCAGAGTCAGACGAGGCCACATTGAGGGTGGCGGATAGAGAAGATAATGACGTTGTGAAGCCAGTTTCTGCGGAAGTGGTCTCTTGCTCCGAAGGCTGGCCATTGAGCGAAGTCGTTGAACTATATGAAGACGTCTGGCTAGGATCCTGGGCTGAGAGCGATGTAGTGGATCCGAGAAAAGTCGAAGTGGGCTCGGTGGAGGGAAGTAGAGTCGGCGTAAGGGACTGCGAGGGAGGAGACTGAGCACTCGGAGGCGTCGAGGTAAGTGTACTGCCAGCTGTAGTACTTGTGCGGCATGTCTTCTTTGCCTGGCCGGGTGGGGTTCCCCCATGTCCCGGTGGAGTTTTTGAGGGGCCGTCACCGTCCTCTCCCGAATCGCAGTCATCGTCGGAGCGAACAGCGAGTGTGACAGCATTCGAAATAGTAGGATTCAAAGGGAATGCGATCGCCGCTGACACGTTGGCTTCCACAGGACCGATGAGCGTCACCACGGAGGGATATGGAATAGGGAAAGTGCTGGTGGAAGTGATGGCAACGAGCTTGGGATGGAAGCCAAAGACTGGCATGATGACTGGTGTCTGTAAAGCAATCTTCTTTGCAGCGTCTGACTCAAGGTCAATGTGCGGTGTGAGAGGCGCCCCTACACCGAAGACGATCACTGAACAACGATGAGCGCGGTTGACGGTCATGAACAGAGCTCGGAAGATCTCACCTAAGAGACAGAGGATGCAACGGTGATCGAAGGAGAAACACAAGAGTGGCAACGAGAAGCGGGACAGACTACTACATATTGTCATGTCGCGACCGCGCGAAGTTTGGCGTGGCGTGGCAACGTTTACGGCAGAAAATGGGCCAGGAACAGTGGACCCTATGCCAGACCGGCCTATGATGTTTGCAACCGAGGCGAAGAGCTGGTAGGCATTAAAAATTGACACTTCATTAGTATGCCTGCCACAGGATAGGGCGGGATGGATGTCGGTAAAATGAACTACTCACACTTCTTGGCATAGTTCTTCAGGAAGTCTACCTGAACATCGCAGCATCAGCAAAGAGAAGTACTTCTACAGATGATAGAAGAGGTCATGGAAGTCGTCACGACGTCGCTTACTTACCTTCAGCTGTTTTCTCCACGGCTGGGACAAGCCGCGTGAAGTGAGGCTTGGAGACTTCCCAAGTTCGTTGCTCGGAATGATCCGAGAGCGTCGTTTGTTCAATATTACAAACTCAGCTGTTCTGTGTCCCAACTTCAAAGTCCGCCTACGTCCGCAAACATTACAGGAAATGGTCGGGTCGGAGAGGGCCTTCTTTGCAACTGTAAGTACGCCCGCTCACAACGCCTCTACACTCTGAACTCCTTCGGAACTCGCCGTCACGCGGCTTGCTCCAGACCTGCGCCATTCGGCCAGCTTTTCGCAGTTGTGGTTCACGGGCTTCGCTGCAATGTAGTCGATCCCAGTGAGTCCAAGGAGTCCCAAATATGTCGGCGCAGCTTGCAAGGCAACTCCGTCGTGCACGGAGTGCACGGAGGCGTCTTCACCGAGAAGCCTAACCTCTGTCGGAGCAGGGGAGGGACATGCGGACACGCCGTGCTCAAGCTTCTCTGGATTTGCGAACTGGAAGCCGAGCTGGCTGGAGTGCCCCCACAAGCTCTCCGTGGGATCTAAGCCAGGGTCGACAGAGACAGATCCGAGCCCCGTCCACATGGAGCTCAGCCGGCGGCTCCAGCGATCTGCACGGAGAAGAAATGATGGAATCAATAGAACGCTCAACTTTGAGTCCACGGCGGAAGAGCGAAGTTCAAGACGCACCGCGATATGTGTGTGCCTCGAGGTGTCGCTGCGAGCGTCCAACGGACGCGCGCTTTGATCTTCTAGATCTTTGCGCACATCCGCAACGGCAAAAGAGAAAGAACAGCGTGATGGCGCTGGCGAGAACCACAGCGAATGCGCTGAGGGCGATGGCGACAATGGTCCCGGTGTTGAGTTGGTGGCTGGCTGGCGGCGGCAGCAGCGATGTGTTGCTGGGCTCGACTTCACGGGGGAGAGAAGAAGATGGAATGAATACGGGAGAAGTCGAAGATGCAGTCAAGGGGTAAGCGTTGGAATGATCTACGAGAGAACTCGACGAGCCGGACAAAACCGTGGAACGTTGGGAAAGGGAAAGGGAGGACGACTGCACGAACGCGTTGTCGCTACCGCTATCCAGGGCACTCGACGTTGAAGGAGTGGAGGAACGACTGGGGGGACTGGTACTGACAGGAATAGTCCTGGTGGCTGTCAGATTTGATGTTGCAGGAGAGTTTGCGGCGGTACTAGTGGGCTTCGGAGGGGAAAGAATCGGAGCGGTAGCTGATGGCGAACCGTTCGGGGTCAGTGGTACAGATCCTGTCGAGTGTTGGCCATAATAACTGCTGTATTCTTTGCATCCACTTTTCTGATTGGAGAGAGTGACGATCTGGCACCAGCATGAGGCGTCTCCAGTTCGACATGAGGGAAGATTCATTTTCACGAGGTATCTGGACTTTTTATCTGGACTTTTTCGTTTTGAGTCGAGTGACGGTGAACTGGGGAAGCACGACACTGAAAAATCTTCGGTAGAAAAGGCGACCAAGGGCTCAAAGGAAGTCGGGATATGAGTGCCTTCAGATCGTCTGGGTGTAGAGACTGCACAAATCGCAACATAAGCACAGGAACACGACTGAAACCAGTTGGACGCCGACCTCACCTCACGTACCTCGGCACGCTGCTCGCAGCCGGTGGGGGGGGGTCATCATCGCCGCGAGAGGCTCCTCTACTAAAGGAGGACCCGAGAAAATGACGCCGACCAGTCATGCTTGACAGGAGCGGAAAGATGCTTGGAAGTGGAAGGGGCCGAAGCCAGCCAGCTGACGATGGAGAACGCATTGCGAGCTGAGGACATCGCGCACAGAAGGGATCAAAGATCCTTCTCCGGGGCGACAAAGGCACAGCCGGAGATGACATTACGACAAAGATCGGTCAACGTCACTGAGTGCGGCAACTGAACAGGTTCTGACGTACATATGGTGATCAGATTGGGAAGTCCGAATCTGCCTCACTCGGACTGAGAGCATCCACGCCTGCGAAGACTCCCTTGCCTGCACGGAAGATACTCAGTATGATACGGTGTTGTTTACGACACGAATGACCGGATAACCTGCGAGTGAAGCACGCAGGAGGTCCAAAACGAGATGTCCCAGTCGCCACGCCAACCGAGAACTCAGAAGGTGGAAAAACGTGTGACGTACTGAACATCCACTTGTTCAACATGACGCACCGCCCTCGGAGACACGGACACCAGTTTCAAGGATGAACGTCGCGATTGAGAAGTTGGTAAGAACATCAAATGATCGTCCGGGAGCAGTATACATTGATTGTGGCCTTCCAATCTCCTAGAGTCCAAGTCCAAGTCCGAGTCCGAGTGCGGCTCCCTGCGCCGTCACCTAGCTCCGCTCAGTCTTTCATTGGGCCTCCACACTCTGGACGTCTGCAGAGCTGGCTACCGTCAACGTCTGGCTAATCCCAGAGCGCCGAGGGTCCGCAAACGGATCTTGCGACTCCTGTACTCGCACCCAGCCTGTCTCCGAGTCTGGCGTGACGTTCTGCCCGTCCGAGGCATACATCGCTCGCACTCCGTAACTTGAGAAAGGAAGAGTGGCAGCCAGCGCGAGCACGTGCGCAGCGCCGTTCGAGTCTTCCGGCCCGTGCCCCAGCTGACTCGGAGGATCATACGCCTGCTCGACCTCTTCATGGATATGGACCGCCAGAGCGGCCGGGAAAGACGGCGCACCGAGCGCAACCATAGTCGCACTCCTATCCGACTCCGACGCCATATCCCGGAACGGGTCGTCCGAGGCATTCGAGTGCTGGCTCACTCTGCGCACGTCCTGGTGTTCACGGGTGCTGGCAGAGTCGAACTCCGAGTCTATTGGGAGCGACCCCAGCCACGACCAGGTCCAGGTTGAACTGAGCGCTTTGCTTGCGGCACCTGGTCGATCCGGATTCAGCAGCAGTCCGTGACGACGACGTCAGCTGGGAACGGACGAGAGCGGAGATCGACAAAGTGCGAACGCACCTTCGGACCATCTCAGTTTGCGCTTGGCAGAGTAGAGGTTGCCCCGACGCTTGCGCTCTCTGAGGAAGAGGAAGAGAGCTGCAGCCACCAGGAGGATGACGGCTACGAGGACTCCCAGCGCGATACCGGCTGCGGACCCTGCGCTGAGTCCTGAAGATGCAGTAGCCGCGGTGGTGGAGGAAGACTGTGAGGAGGTGGTGATAGAGGAGGATTGGGAGGTGACGATGGGGGTCGAAGACGTCGAGTGGCTCTCGGCAGGTAGCGAGGGATAGGACGAGACTACGAAGGAGGTAGATGTGGATGCGGATGTAGCAGAGTCGGAGGAAGACGTCGTAGCCGTCGTCAACCCTCCTGTAGTGGAATGCGCAGACGTATCACTCGGTGGAGGTTGACTGGAACTACCAGTTGCGGAAGTCGTTCCTGCAGTCGAAGTCGTATCAGTAGTCGAAGTCGACGAGCCATCTGTGGTCGTGGAGGTAGATTGCTGAGTTGACTGAGTCTGCAAAGTGGACTCCGACGTAGATTGGGTCGAGGAAGGCGGATTCAAAGGGGAGCGTGGACCCTCGGGGGGACTCGGCGGAGCGGCATTCGTATGGCACGATGGGCCTCCTTGTTGTGCTTGCCCCGGCGGCCCAGCCCCTCCAGGACCGACACCTCGACCACACCCATCGTCGAAAAGGTCGCGAAGCAAATCAGCAGAATGGAACGAAGGGGTAGACACTGCGAGAACAGTGAATGTAGCGGAAGGACGATCGTCCGGAGGAGAGAAGGTGGTGATCGTCGTAGGCTTGGGAACAAAGTCGAATACTGACATAGCGGCGGGTGCTTGCACAGCCTTCTCTGGACTCGGAAGACGATCAGAGCGAAGGACACCGCGCTGCGGTGGACGCACTCCTGCATGTCAATTGGAAGAGTGGTGCTGAATGGTGGAGATTCCAGGTGGCTCGAAGTCAGAGGTCCTCACCTCAGAGACGATACGCACGACAACGACCGCAACCGTCTAACGGAAGTTGAGGGAGGAAGGTAAAACGGAGATGGTACGACCAGGTCAGCTACTAGAATCCCTTGAGAGGACAACGTTTCACATGGCATGACCGTGAACTTGACGAAAGGTCGGGCGAGGAACAAGGCAGCACTCCGAGGGTTGTCCATGGTAACCAGGTACATGGTCTGGGCAACGGGTCATGTGGCAGGCGCTGGCAACAGAGTCGAGCACTCCGCGAGGCCTCTGCACCTGGAAACGGAGTGGCACGGTACCGAAATTGACTGTTTGCTTGACCTACGGCATTCGCATGAGATGACAATCGTGTCAAGGCACGGCAACCGGAGAGTTATGGAGGGAACGCTGACCAATCACTGGGGTGAGATAGAATTATCTGGGGGACAAGTCAGTTTGAACGACAGCAGCAGTAGCACCTCATTTGGCTGTGATAAGATACTCACAGAAAAAGAGAAAGGACGATGGAAGGGTTCGAAGGAGTTCAGGCCTGGTTATCTCGGTTACGAAGATCAGATCCCTAGGCTCGCATGCTGCAGACGATGTATCATGTTTCGACCACAGATGTCCTACCATGTTTGTTTCTCCCATAAATGCCGTGCAGACACCAATGGCAAGAGACTCCACCTCGGTCGCAATCGGTGTGCTGTAAACGACATCTGCGACGACATCTGCGACGGTGGAATATGGAGATGCCGGAGACGAGAACGAGAAGTCCAGGAGGTGGCGCCATGCCAGAGAGGAATCATGCCCATTCACATTTTGCAGTTGAATGTGCTGGGCAGAGCGGCGGGGAGGTGGGGTAGCAAGAGGCACTACACTACTACTCCCTTGGACACCAAACGCCATAGAGGGAACGTCGATCGCCGCAGGATTGAGGACAGACATGATACGAAAGCTGAGCCTGTGGTTCGGGGCCAGAATTTTTCTTCAATGCCGAGTGAGACATAAAACCAATGTTAAGATCGACAAGAATAAGCGTGAATGAAGCTCACTCACCTCGAGGAGCTGCAGGAGGACAGAAGATGGGGTCAACGCCAGACATTACAGTTAAAATAGAGCCTAGAGTGTTCATTAAGCTATTCGTTTTCTCAATCGGGTTTGACCTTGCAGACGTGGGGCCTGGAAGTAGAGATGCGGAGCAGCGAAGAAACCATGGCAGACCGAAGCAATCATAGGAAGTGGAAGCAAAGAAGTCTTTTACGGCCGAAAAGCTGCAGACAGTATCATTATCAAACCGGCGAGCTCGACGACCGAACAAAATCCTGACGTGCATGATACGTAGCCGCAGAGGGCGCCTGTGGGTATCTGGCGACGATCGACTGGTGGTGACTCCCTAAGGCGAAGGCGGGGGGGTCGAGCGTAGGGGTATGACAGGGTAGGATGTACCAGCTCAAAGCTGGGG